>PVIH01031722.1:0-10478 GCA_004025045.1 Sigmodon hispidus | reverse complement strand
CACACACACACTCAGGGTGGGGGGGAAGATACAGATACAAGCCTCCATGTATATGGGAAATACCTGATGCCCAGTGCCTAGAATACATCAAAATATGATACTGGGTATGGTGGTACACATGTTTACTCTCATCACTCAGGAGGCAGAGGCAGGTGATCATTGTAGTTTCTAGGCCAGCCTAGTCTACATAGTGAATTTTAGGCCAACCAGGATCCTGTCTCAAAAAAGTGGGAGAGGGGAGGTGGAAGTGTGGCACAGTGGTTAAGAGCACTTGCTGTTCTTACAGAGGACGTAGGTTTGATTTCCAGCACTCACATGACAACTAACAATAATCTGTTAACTCAAGTTCCAGAGGATTCAGTGCCTTCTTCTGGTGTCCAAGGGACCACACACACATAATTCATAGACAGACATGCAAGCAAAACAATCATATATATATATAATATAAAAATAAATAAATAATTTAAAGCATGTGATATTGAAGGGTATAAAACAGAATGGGCAGGGAAGTAAAGGTGTCTATCATATTCAAGAGACAGGGAAAATCATCTGAACCACTGGCACACTCACCTCCATATTTTTTCTCTTCTCTATTTTTATTCTAAATTATGTAAGAGTATCTGTTTTAATAACATAGGCATGATCATGTTAATTCCTCATTTAGATCTCCCAAGTGGCTTCCTATGATTTCTCAACATTCTATAATCTTTTCAGTTATCCAAATGCAGAACATTTCAATCTTTCTGGCAAATTTAGAAGTCCTTTAAATGGAGAATATAAATGACATTTGCTATCTGAGAGGCTGATGATAAATTAACAATCCAATTAAATAGAGAAGAGCAAGTTAATAACTAGAAATATTTAAATATCCTGATATCTTATATTTTCATAAAATAATCCCAACTGGATAAAAATGTAAATAAAATTTGAATTCAATTAAGACCATAAAAGTACAAGTATTTGCTATACCTCTGTGATTAAAAGCAGTAGGAAAGGGGTGGGGGATTTGATTCAGTGGCAGAGTCCATGCCTCTAGCTTGTGCCAGGCCTTGAGTTTAGCCACAGTACTTAAAAAAGGCAATAGAGGAAAAATAAAAGTAATAAAAGAAACATAAAATACCTGACCACATTAAGCAAAATGCTTTCATATGTTAAATATAATACATGACAAAGAATAAACTTGGAAAAATATTCTCTTAAATGTAGGATAAAATACTGCATTTAATATCTAAAGGACCCAAAATAATGAGAAAATACAAAGATTCTAAATGGGAAAATGAGAGTGGGAGAATAAATCACAAAAGAAGAGCTATGAATGGCTAATAAACATATGAATAAATGTTCACCTGCACTACTAATCAAAAACAGTAATGGAAACAAGAGACTAATTTTCACCTATTAATTAGCAAAGATGAAAAAGGAGAATACTCTCTTTTAGCCAGGGTGCCATAAGAAGACCATTCATCTACTGATAATAG
Source organism: Sigmodon hispidus (assembly GCA_004025045.1). Classification (NCBI taxonomy): domain Eukaryota; kingdom Metazoa; phylum Chordata; class Mammalia; order Rodentia; family Cricetidae; genus Sigmodon; species Sigmodon hispidus. Next base: position 9,000 of record PVIH01031722.1, on the reverse strand, counting down.
GAGAGTAAACCAATGGAGTATTCTGGGAAAACAATTCAGCTATATGCTTTACTAGCTAAAATATAGTATTATTTTTTGACTCATAGTGTTCTACTTTTGCTAATATTCGCGTCCTGGGAAGATGACTACTAGACAACATTTATGCAAAGATGGTGTGTGGATATATATTACATATTTAATAAAACCTGAATATTGAGGAGAGAGCACACAGTCAAATCCTAGGCAGACAGCTCAGGAAATTCTTAAACCTTGAATACAAAGATAAAAAGGTGAGTCAGTCACACACACCTTTAATCCCAGCACAGGGAAAGCCAGGCAGTGGTGACCTCCACCCTTTATCCCACAACTCCAGAGACAGAACTTCCTCTGTTTCTGTGAATTCAAGGCTACATGCCTTTAATCCTAACCTGGATGGGATAGAGTATATGAGGGCTTGTAGAAACCCAGAGAGAACAGAAGCACTGGCAGAAGTGACCAGGAGGAGGCTGAGGAAGTTACAAGACAGCTGGGTGAGAATTGACTGTGGTGCTTCCTCTCTCTGATATTTCAGCCTTCCCCTGATATTTGGCTCAGAGTCTAATTCGTGATACTACAGTGGTGCTCAGTTATAATAATTAATTTGTGAAATATCATAAATGTCCAATAACAGATGTTAGCAAATACATTATTGTATATAAAATTATGTCTATGATTACTATAAAATAGCTTACAAAAAATCTTTTTATACAATATTTAGAAACATAAATATCACATATCACCTGACATACACACACACATATATGTTCTCACCTGGATAAAAAGAAATATATACTCAAAGAAACAGGAAAAGCTATTAATTATGAGATGCATATCTGAGGAAGGCAAACTGCATGTGCTTATTATAGTGTCTATCATTATTTTTCTTTGTTTTACAAATATTTGGCAATGGCTATATATTTTTTATTACTTTAAAAAAGTGGACACAGAGTGAACCATGAAAACTGTTGTAGACTAAACATATGTCCTGTTATCAGTAATCACAATTATTATTAGTGTGTTTAATGCCCAGCAGATGGAGCTGCCTCCCTTAACATTTAGCTTGAACTTCGGAAATTTAAAAACTATGTACAAATTTTCATTTTTTAAAATTTCATTTGGAGACAATCCCTTCTGTTACCTTAAAGGTTGTCTAAAGCATGCTTTTGAAAGGCGTGTGTTTAAAACTTGTTGCGAATTCTTTGAAATTCCTCTGAGATAACTGGAGACATCTGGGGTGTTTCAAAGTGTAGGACTATACAGTGAGGCTGGGACTTGTGGAGACTGATTGTGTTAGGCCACACAGGGAGTCAGGGCAAAGCCAGAAAAACAAGCTGAGCGGCCAGCTCACCAGCTTCATTTGCTGAGTAAGGGGAGGATAGGAAATTGTATTTTGATGTATAAGTGCACAAGTTTAGCATTTCATAATTTCAGAATTGAAGATTTTGCTGGTCCTCACCATGTAGTTGGGATAATAGTTATAAACACTGACTTTGAAATTATTTGAGAAGTTATTGAAAACCTAATCCTACAACTTCCTAGCCACATGGCTTTAGGCTAGTTGATTTATCTCTGTTTTTATTTTCTCATTTGTAAAATAAAAATTGTAATAAAAATATTCATAGAATTGTTGTGAGAGTCAAATTAGATAATAATGCTTATAAAAGTATTTGGGCATAGTGGCTTATATGTTTTTTTTGTTTTGGTTTACTTTTTTGATTTTTCAAACAGTGTTTCTCTGTATAGCCCTGGCTGTCCTGGCTTTGAGCTCAGATATCTGTCAGCCTCTGCCTCCTGAGTGCTGGGATTAAAGACATGTATCACCATGTCTAACACTGATATGTGTTAAGCAGCAAGTGAGTGTTTGGCATGGTTATCCTTTATTCATTTATTAAACTTGTGTTTTTAGTGCTATGAACCAGGCAGCAAAGTCTGCATTGATGTACTGTTGGGAAACCAAATTCCTGCCTTGTAGGCATGTAGGGGAAGAACAACACTATTTAAGCACATCAGCGTGAGACAGCTTTGAACCAGAATTTCTGGCTCTCCCTTTCTTTGGCTTTCGTTAATTGGTTGATTATATTTTGAGACAGTGTGTAGCCCAGGCTGGCTTTGAATTCATGAGTCTTCTGCCTCAGCCTCTGAAATGCCAGGATTATGAGTATGTTGCCACCATACATGGTATGGCTCTGAATTATTTTAGCACCTCAGACAAAACTTTAATCTGCATTTTCTTCTGAGTAAACAGACTTGGATGAGATAATCTTTAAAACATCTATCTAGGAAACATTCTATGACTGTATTTCAAAGAATATCGCTGAATGAGGTCAAATCAAAGTTATCTTTCAAATATATTCACATTATGCAGTCTCTTCTTGGGAGGTATAAAATTCTCATAATTAGATAAATGTCTAAGTGCAAATATAATGATTACAGCAGAATCTGGATAAGACACCCATCTTTGTGAGGCTGGAGGAGAGAACAATCAGTCTTTAACAGCATATATTAAAACAGTGCCATTCAAAAATTATCTTTTATTTTAATCTGGTTGGTTTGCTTTATAATACATATGACTTAATTTTTTACAAACTTCATGGGGTATCAACATTTTTTGGTGTTTTCCAATTATAGAATGGTATTCCATTATTAGTATATTTGAGTGTATGTTCATTAGTATATGAAGTGTAACTATACCCATGACATTAGACTTTCTGGACTATATACCTTCTATAGCATATTTTTCTCAGGGCAGTTATAGTAATATGAACACATTCTTAGATCTCAAGTTGTACATAAATAGACTTAGGATTCGTTTTGGTGTATGGTCCAATTTGTTGACCTACATCTTAAGTCACATTTTCAGCCTCCTGTTTATTGATTTGATTTCATGAACTGGTTCCCATGTCCACTTCAGTCCTTACAAGGAGCTCAGGTCCTTTTTTTTTTAACCCTAGTCTCCATCTACTTGTTCTCAGTTTATTTTATACTTTCTCTGTTTCCCATCTAGTCTTTTTACTAATTGCAGTTATCCTGTGGTATACAGTGCAGATCTAGTATAAAGCTTCATCTAAATCCAAATGATGCTTGGCAGCCTTGGCTAAAAGATGGACTGCTCTGTGGACAACATGTCTATCCCATGAAACAACTATCCAGCTTTCAGCTCAACTCCATCACTAAGACAACAGCAGCAACTTCATATCCACTAAACATTTTATTATTCAGTAAGTATTTATTGGGCACCAGTTATAAGCTTCACTTCTTAAATACAGAGCTTTCATACTACAGTGAAACCGAAAATATGGACAGATTCTTATGTAATGATGCTGAAGTTTTTGTAATAGAATAATACAGAAGAGACCACCTAATCTAGCTGTAGAAATCAGGAAAAGTGACTTCCAGAAGAAATGACACTTAAATCTTGCTTCTGGTAAGAAAACAATGATGAAACCCTATATTGGAGCTGCTTAGAGAAGGAACCCTAATTTTCTTAGTAAATAAGGCTTGGGCCTCTTTTTCAACACTAGTTCAGTTTCAACTTTTCCCCTTGGAGCTCTTTCTATTCTTAAATCTAGGTCCCTAGAAACACCATTTGAACATATTTGGCCCACATGTAGAACACTCATCATAGCTTAATCTCAAAGATCCACCTTTTCTAGGAAAACTATTTTTCCTTATGTGACCCAGATATATTAACCAGTTAGCAAGAGTGGTGATTACCAACATTATTGACTTTTAGTTATTAGTATTGATACCACAATTACTCCCTTTACATATTAGACATTTAACTTCTTTAGTGGGCTGACTTGGTTATGAAGGAGAATCAAGGTTTAAATGGATATTTTCTGCACTCAAATTTTAAGTTCAAATGCTGAACACCCCCCCCCCAAGAAAATTGGTCAGAAAAATGTCTTCTTACTCTTCATTAACTGCAAAATGAAAGGATCACTTCTTTTTGTGACCATACCCCACCAGTGGCTTCTTGGGAGGAATGGTAGCCTATTCATATGCTAATTTTGTAGAACCCTCAATCTTTTCATAGAGGTCCTATACAATGAGGTGGGGGCCCAGCATATTTCAGAAGAGCAGCATATGTTCCTTAAGGTGCACATGCAATAAAACTACAAGAAAAATACAGTGGATTATTCTTTGCACCTTTGCTGAGAGTTTACAAGAAATATTTGGAAAGGGATGGCATTTTCTTTTCTTTTTTTTGTGCAGAGATTGTATTTGACAGTTAACTATGAAAGGGTTAGGCCTTCTAAACTACTTTTTAAAAATATAACAAAATGAAATAAGAGAACAGAAGATTTCAATTTCTGGAAAGTATAAGAAGTGTGTCACCTGAAGCTATTTAACTGTTATTTTGAAAGTGATTTCCTCTAAAAAAATTCTGAGCTGGCAGTGAAGTGGATAATGTTTATAACTGAATATCTGAAATTTCTCTCTTTCCATTCTTAAACCTAATACATCCCATTATAAGAGTGCTTAATGTTTAGCTTATAATTTTAGATATGCAAATAATTAATTAGTATTTGATAATAATTTCAGAAAACTGATAGACATTAATTGCTTCTTCTAGAATTTTATGCTACTTCTCAGTAATGACAAATACTGTATTTTACATTATTTAGAAATAACGATTAAAATAAAACCTATTTGATGTAATGATATTAGTTCAGAGCTGTTAAACAATGCTTCATAGCTTAAGATGAATGAAAATGTCCCATTTTTTATCAGGCAGGTGTTCTGTCTTATTGTATAAAGAAGTTACATCATTGAAATATAAAGTGTAAAAGTATTAGAATATACAATATCACTAAACCTGGTTATCAAAACTGAACAATTAATATCTAAAAAAGAACCAGCATTTACAATAAACTATGTGCTTTTTTTAGTCATGTTTTCTACAGAGTCAGTTTTGAAGAATGTTTGCACTGTTCAACAGTTTCTCATGAGCCACAAAATAACATCAACAACATAAAAGCACTAGCACAACAATTACACACACAAAAAGTAAAATTAATTTCTTTCTTTCCTCTTTTGTCTTTCATAACACAGAGTGTTTTGGCTGTCTCCTAATTGCCAGGCTTTCTTCCAGGTGTTCAGTGCCAGGTCATTACAAAACCTTAGAAATTATTTATTCATATTTTTCTTCTCACATGAGCATTTAAAAGTACATATGATTTAGCTCACAAAGGACCTAGTTTTAACTCTCCAAGACCTTACTGTTTTCTTAATGGTACCTTTCCTTTGTCTAACAACTCTAACTAGCACATTTTTTTACATTGAATCAAAAAAACAGTATTCATATGGTTTCCATAGTTTGACAAGTCTTCTTCATCCTCCCACCTCTTCTCTTCTTGCCTCCTCAAACTTCAGTTCTAATTATTAACAATGCAGGAATGAGAACACAGATGTTTAGAGGTTCTGTATTTTTTTTCTTGACAAGGTGGCTCTCTTAGATTCTGTTGAACTCCCTGGCCTTGTCCAAAGTACTGACCATGCTAAAGACTTCATTTTGAAGACAAAAACTGCAAGAGTACTTTCTAGATGTGATGATTAGTCTTGGTTGTCAACTTGATTGGGTGGAAAAGCACCCAAGAAATCAGTAAAAACACACATCTGAATGTGTGTGTGTGTGTGTGTGTGTGTGTGTGTGTGTGTGTGTGTTTGTTGGTGTTTCCAGAGAGAATTAAGTAAGAAAGCAAGACTCATCCTGAACATGGAAAGTGCCATCCCATAGAGTTCCAGATGGAATACAATGGTGCAAAAGAGAAAGTCATTAAGCATAGGCATTCTCTTGCTCTACTTTCTGACTGCTATGAGGTGAGTGGCCTTTAACACAAGTTCCTATTGCTATGACATTGCCTCTTGAGGGGGCCAGAAATAGCAGGTTAGCCCAGGACTATGAATGAAAACCATGACCAAATGATAATGATAATAAACCAATAACAATTATAATGAAATGTAAGAGTCAGGAGGGAGTGGAGTATTGTGGAGTGCTGTCTTCCTGACCTGACATGGCCATTGTCCTTCTAGTCTTCTGATCACCTTCGGTAATTGTGGTGACCTGCACAAGAGCTGCATAGAATTGGAGCCCCAAGATTGCATTATGAAGGGGAGAAAGGGATCATGAGGTTCCATCCCTCCCTGAGTATTTGGTAGCAATTAATGACTGTTGGGGGAGGGAAGGGGAGTGAGAAATAGTTTTTCAATTGGTTGTCCTACTCTTTGTTGTTGTGATTTTAAAAAAAAAAAAATCCTGAACAAAAGCTACTGGGAAAAGAAAAGGTTTATTTTGGCTTACACATCCAGGCCACAATCCATCATTGACAAAAGTCAGGGCGGCACTCTGGAGCAGGTGGAGATAAACTCTGCCTGTCATGGTCCCCCCAGCTGCTGCTGAGGGAATTTGCATGGCTACCCACCTCCAACTGAGCGAACAGATAAGGACTGGGGACCCTGAAGGACAGACTCAGACCCTGCCCAGAGGTGAGGAGGGGTCAGCAGGCCCGTGCGCCTGTATCACTGCCAGGGAGAGGAGAGTTGAGCTCCAGTCGGTTCTGGTTCTGGTTCCGGGATGGGGTGCTGTCTGCAGAGCGTGTCCCAGAGCTCTCTGGAGCAGACTGAGATAAACTCTGCCCGTCACGGTCCCCCCAGCTGCTGCTGAGGGAGTTTGCAGGGCCTCCACACCGCCTTCAATTGGTCAAACAGAGAAAGATTGAAGACTTGAAATTCAGTTCCCTGCACAGTGCAGAAGTAGTGATTGAGCAGACCTTTTCCTCAGAGGTCACAGGAGGCACACAAGCCCAAGGGCCACAACTGACCAGGAACCACCTAATTGTGAACCACTGAAGCCATGGGCAAACGCCAGTGCAAAATCTTACATAACAATATAAAGAACAACAAGGTAACTCCAGAAGAAAGTGGTGATCCTACAAATACAAGACCTGAACTGAGCAATGAAGGGGAAACAGAAGGAAACAACACCAAAAACTGCTTTATGATGATCATCAAAGCTCTCAAAGAAGATATGAAAAATAGCCTTAAAGAAATAGAAGAAAATAGAAAAAAAATTGGAAGAGATGAACAAATCTATGAAAGAAACATGCCAGGAACTAAAAGCTGAAATAGAAGCAATAAAAAAGGAACAAAATGAGGCAAAGATGGAAATAGAAAATCTGAAGAAAAAAGCTGGAACCACAGATACAAGCATAACAAACAGAGTTCAAGAGATGGAAGATAGAATCTCTGAAGTGGAAGATTCAGTAGCTCAAATAGATATACCAGTAAAAGAAAATAGTAAAAAAGCCATAACTCAAAATGTTCAAGAAATCTGGGACACCATAAAAAGACCTAATTTGAGAATAATAGGAATAGAAGAAGGAGAAGAATACCAGCTCAAAGGCACAGATAATGTTTTCAATAAAATCATAGAAGAAAACTTCCCTAACCTGAACAAGGAAATGCCTATAAAGATACAAGAAGGTTACAGAACACCATATAGATATGACCCCCCAAAAAAGTCAGCGTGTCACATTATAATCAAGCCACAAAACATACAGAACAAAGAAAAAATTTTAAGAGCTGCAAAAGAAAAGGGCCAACTTACATAGAAAGGCAGACCCATCAGAATAACGCCTGACTATTCAATGGAAATGATGAAAGCTAGAAGGGCTTGGTCAGAAGTTATACAGATGCTAAAAGAGCATGGTTGCCGAACTAGAATACTATACCCTGCAAAATTATCAATCACCATAGATGGAGTAAACAAGATATTTCATGACAAAGTCAGACTGAAAGAATATCTATCTACCAATCCAGCACTACAGAGAGTATTAGAGGGAAATCTCCAACCTAAGGACCCCAGATACATGCAGGAAATCACAATCAATAATTCCACAGAAGAATACTACAGAGAAAGGAAATACAAACAAGTTACCACCAAAAATGGCAGGAAGTATCAATCAATGGTCACTAATTTCCCTTAACATCAATGAACTCAACTCTCCTATAAAATGTCACACACTAACAAGATGGATACAACAACAGAAGCCATCCTTCTGTTGCCTTCAAGAAACACACCTCAACTGCAAGGACAGACACAGGCTTAGAATACAGGGTTGGGAAAAGATTTTCCAGTCAAATGGTCCTAAGAAACAAGCGGGGGTTGCAAACCTAGTATCTAATAAAGTAGACTTTAAGCTAAAAGCAATAAAAAGGGACCAAGATGGTCACTACTTATTCATCACAGGAAAAATTGGTCAAAAGGAGATTTCAATCTTTAATATTTATGCCTTTAATATAAGGGCACCTACTTATGTAATTCTTACACCCTAATAGTGGGAGACTTCAATACCCCACTTTAAATCCTGGATAGATCAACCAGACAGAGACTCAACAGAGAAATAAGGAGTCTAAAAGAGGTTATGATGCATATGAATTTAATAGATATCTACAGAAGCTTCCACCTAAGTGCAAAGGAATATACATATTTCTCAGCTCCTCATGGAACTTTCTCCAAAATTGACCATATAATTGGTCATAAAGCAAATATCAACAGATACAAAAAAATGGGAATAATCCCTTGTAACATATCGGACCCCCAGGGCCTAAAGTTAGAGTTCAACAACATCAAAAATGAAAGAAAGCCTACCAACTCAAGGAAACTAAACATCACTCAGCTGAACCATCTCTGGGTCAAGGAAGAAATTAAGAAAGAAATCAAAGTCTTCCTAGAATTTAATGAAAATGAATCCACATTGTATCCAAACTTGTGAGACACAATGAAAGCAGTCTTAGGAGGAAAATTCATAGCGCTAGATGTCTATATGAAAAACCTAGAGAAATCCCACACTAGAGACCTAACAGCTCAACTGAAAGCCTTAGAACAATTAGAAGCAAACTCACCTAGAAGGAGTAGATGGTAGGAAATAATCAAACTTAGAGCTGAAATCAATACAATTGAAACAAAAAGAACAATAC
>PVIH01031721.1:0-10482 GCA_004025045.1 Sigmodon hispidus | reverse complement strand
CTATGATCATCAAGGGATTAGGTTTGATGATAGAGCAAAAAGTTTCTCTATTTACAGGCTAGCTTGGGTCATTCCATCCACCTGAAGCAGCAATAAATAGGATTCTAAAAAAGCAGAAGAAAATAATTTATATTGGAGGGTTCCTATGAGCTTCAGATTTATGGCCTTGCAGTCCTGGAGCTGGTAAAAGCTCAGGCTAGGGGTACCTGGTATGAATTATTTGGCTGCTTTGAATTTTAGGGATGTTTCAACATTTAGCAGTAGCCCTTAATTTTACCTCCAAGAGCATATTAGCATACATGCATCTGAATATTTTCTGTTCTATTGTTAAAGTCCTTTTCTTAGAAAAATACTGATTGGAATGTCAGGTATTTCCCCTCAGATGCTGGCTACTCCTTGTAAGGTGTCTACCCATAGGCCCTTTCTGAAATGCTCAGATGATCCCAGTAAGAACCTCCTGTCTGTCTTCTATTAAGCTAGTGTTCAAACTGTTGTGTGGTTAAACTGCTCTGGGCCCCACTGAAAGACTTGCATCCTAAAGTCAGGTTCTATTTATGCCCTCAGGCAGGGAAGAGGAACATTTTTAAGTAATCTTGTACATCCTGAAGCCTACATCTTTGTGCCTATCACCAATAGCTTGATGTATTGATAATAAAACAGCGCCTGCCTTCAAACAAGAAATATGATTGGAAAAAGTGGTATTGATCTGAAACAAGGGCAGTTATGGTAAAATTGCTTCATATTGAAAGAACCTCATGAAGCTCTGGTTATCATTGCAAAATCTCTTTTGCCCTTGAAGTTATAATCTTTAAGGCCAATGTGGCCTTAGTAATGTTCTTGAGATATCCTGTGTTTCCCTTGTACGGTATTGTTTGATTATCCTCCTTCCTGATTCTTTCCCATTGAATGCTTGTTTCTCCTGACTTTTTATAACAGTCAACCATTTACTTCAATTTTCTTTATAGAAGTAATACATGAGACACTTCTTAAAATGCTTACATGACATGCAACATAAATTGTGTAAAATGCCCTCAATGCTTTTATGTTTTCTATTTTCTCCTTTTGCTATTATTCTCATTCTCTACCACCTTCACCTCAGGATCCTGTTACTAATGAATTACCTGCTGTTTCATGTTATTGGCACATCAAATTTCTGGGCATATATTATCTGTGCAGTACCCATCTGTCAAATAAGTAAACCTTAAAGTTGTCTTCTCTCTTTAAGTTATTGAAAGTCTAACCTGGGCCAGGAAGCTAAAAGCATAAGAATGACAGCATATGTTGAAGGCAATAATATGTGTAAGCTCTCCATTTTGAGTATTAGCCAGAAATATGGACATATAATCATTAACAATATATTTCATTATTACTCTCCTAGGTGTGTTAAGTTTTATTTCTCTGGAAAAGCATATTAATTTTAGAATAAATGCATTTTCATTTTGTTAGCAAAGTGTTTATTGTAAAAGTGCTTATTGTAGACTAAGTTGGCCTTTATTGCAGTCTGTTCTCCAGTTCAATGATCTTGATCTTTTCTGTAATACATCTTCAAAGTTCTTAAAGTAAATAAGTGTATCACCTAGGTATTTTTCCATTATCCATTTGGTTCATGTAGTTTACTTGCTAATTCCTCAAAGAAGGATTTACATGTAGAGTAGCTTCTGTCTTTAGAAACATAATATAAAGATCAATTTGTTGTATACACATCAGGGGACGAATAGCTTTGGAGTCACAATTATAAAAATGAAATTGATTATGTTGGGGCATTATTTTTAATTTTCCAGCTTGTCTTACTTAATGTTTTGTGCATGATCATAGACCAAATTATGTGGGTGAACACACTGGGAATATTAGCTTGAGCCAATAAATATTGAATTTTTGATTTGAATCTCTCTTATACAGTTTAGTTCTATTTTATCTGACAGAGTTACTTTAGCTCAGATGTCTGAGAAACAGGTCACTTATTGAAACTTTATGTCAAGTTATGAATCTCAGGAGCTTTTATTTACATATGGACTACATCAATCTATGTCTTATCAAAGATATTTCCTCTACTACAGAATTTTTAAAGACCGCATAACTAATACTTTTTTGTCTTAAAAATCAATTACTTCTATTATTTTTAATATTCCATATTTGTAGTAGTTTTAGATATTTTCTTTAAATGCATAATGCTTTATGTAACTTGTAACCATTCTCTGATGATTTTATGGCTTTATAATTTTATTCCTTTTCTCTCAGGTGCTGTTGATTATTGATTTCTGTGTAGAGTAATGTCTCCTCTATCTTATGAAGTCTTGCCTCTTGCTATGTAATTGAGTATTGCTTTGAATATCTAATTCTGCCTCTGTTGTTCAGTGCTGAAAAGAAATTTCTGCAACTCTTTCTTGTCTGGGATTTGAGTAGTCAGTGAGAAGAAAAACTAGACCAGTTAATGAGTGACCACAAATCTCTCTGGCTTTAACTGGAGATTTTAAATAATGTGTAATAATTGAGTTCATTGAGCAACTTGAAGAAAGGTAGTCTGGTGGATCTTCTTTAAGCAACACATAATTAGAATGCTTCTAAATTTCTGCTACAAAAAAGCTGTAATGGGGTGCGTAAGTAAAGTTTAGTTCTAGGGAACAAAAAATATTTCTATATTCCACAAATTTCTGAGGTTACCTTGTGCTTGACAGGTAGAAAAGACAGAGTCCCCATGTTGCCTCATAATCTATGTGGCAGAAAATATAGTTTAAATTGTTGTATGTTATTTTGGGATTGAAAATTTGTGGGGTTGGGTTTACTTGAAATCATAAGAAGGCATAAGAGAGTGTAGATCCATAGCAAGAGATCACTTTCATCTGCTTTTGTTCTTTGTTTTTAATTCTCTTTATACTTTAACAAACATTCCACACATTTTTGATTACTGTAAGTTTTTAGTCAGCTATGTAAATTTTTGGCATTGTTGTTTGTAAGGATTTGATGCATCATGTCTTCAAAGATCATTTGATTCCTTCTTTATTTACTTAAGATTTCTTGTTCTTTTTTGTCATCTCATAAAAGACTCTTGGTTTATTGGATAAAACATATAGGTTTTGGCAGGGTTCTCAGAAAAATACTTGAAATACATCCAAGTTGAGAGAGAGACTCTTGTACATTTGAAAAACTTTCTCAGGCACAATCATATGTAAAACTGCAATAAACTTGTTTCAACATGATTGTGACTAAAAAAGCAATTACAGAAAAATAAGATTAAATGTGACACTTTAATAATCTGTTATTTTGAATTGTATTTTTAAAAGTTTTTACTCTCTCACTCTGATTTAGTCTTACAAGTAATCAATCATAAGAAGCAAAATGGTTTCCAAAATTTCTTAAGAGACATCATTTTTTATTGTAAGACATTGTGCTCCTTTCATTAGTAAAAACTATTTTCTTTAAAGTTAAAACATCAGAAGGCTTCAAGCAAATCTCTTTAAATTTGGTGGATTGACTTTGTCATAAAGTTAATTTTCTAATATTGACAGATGTAAGAATAAAGTATATAAGATGATTGATGACCAATGATTTTGTAGTTGATTTTTATTAGAATCTTTTGGGTAGGTAGAAAAGTCTAGAAAGTTTTGAGGAAGAGAGAGAAAGTAAATAAAATATATTTAATTTTAAAAACTATTTTAAGTTATAAAAGTAAAATAAGGAAAAAATAAAGGAGTCATGCAAAAAAATGAAACTGATAGAACCCAGACTCAGGGTACTATCCTTGGGACGGGAGGCCTCAAGAACCCAGACTCCAGGCCATTGATGCAAAAAGCATGAGGTTTATTTTATCTGTACAGCCAGGCTACCTTCTTGCCTCTGGAGCAAGGGAGTAGCAAGGGAGGGGCAATCTCATATCTCTTTTAAAACATAACATCATTAAATCTCCATAGCAACTGGACAAACACAAGATTGGTCACTTTAAAGATCATACTTCAAAGTCATAAGGTTGCTCACAGTAGTCATGGGGTTGCCTTAAGACCAGCTGGTTACGGGTCTTTTACAATCAGGTGTTGGTCACCGCTATTCTGCTTGGAACTTCTGATATTTTATTCACATGTTATGAATTTTGTCCAACCATTATGTCCTTTGTGAGTTGATTATGTCTATCTTGGCTGGATCACTCTGTTTCTTGGGACAGATTTATAGACTTTTAGTTCCTTGTTCTCATGGGGACTGCTCTGCTCAATACTTGAACTGAATGCCTCGATCAAGCCCTAGAACCCAGGGTCCCTTGAAACCATTTATTTTTATTAAAGAACCATGGTATATATTTGTGAGTATGACTTTATGTCTCATTTTATTTAGTGGTGTTTTCTATGTTGTTAGATTCATTATCATCTAATAATATTGTATCTGTAAAATGAGAAATCTTTAACAAATTTTATTCAGAATTTTTGTTCATTGAGTTCTTTGGGTTGGTTTAGAAATTTTCTGTGGGGGCTGGAGAGATGGCTCAGTGGTTAAGAGCACGGTCTGCTCTTCTAGAGGACCTGGGTTTGATTCCCAGCACCCACATGGCAGCTAACAACTGTCTGTAGTTCCAGTTTCCAGTTCCAGGCAAACACCAAGGCAAATAAAAAAATAAATAAAGTTTAAAAAAAAAAGAAATTTTCTGTGGACAGATAGTTTTATTTTTCTATTTTTGACTGTAGATGCCTGTCTCTTCCCATTTCATGGTATATCATTCATTGTTTTTCAATTCTTTCTATCTTCATGTTTGCGTTATTGCTGCTTAAGTGATTGATAACAATATTATATTGGATTTAAATTTATAAAAGCTTCTTATATATTATTGTCTCTATGTCCCATTTTGCCCCAACTGTCAGCATGATATAGCCTAGAAACATCTCTTTGTTCATCATTGTTGGGGTGCCTAGATCAGAATATCTGACAGAGAATATGTTGGCTTTGATTGATAAGGAAAGGTTCCTTCATGGAGTTGGCAATAGTTCTAAGCAAATGCCATGGACTGTTGCGTGCCACCTTGTCCCGCAAGGAACATGCAACACCGGATCCTTGTCTTGCAGTTTATCTGGGTCTTTAATTATCTTCTCGTCTTTCACTCACTCCCTCATTCTCTCACTTACTCACTCTCACTCACTCAGACCAACAACCGCTCTCTCAGGAACAACGAATGACACGAGGGATGGGGGGTTGGGGGGGTGTGGGTGGTGGGGGGAGCCTGCTCTTAGCTAAATAACCTCAGGGCTTCCAATCCAAGATAGCCACGTGGGCTTCACCAAGAGGCTCAGATAGGAGGAAGCAAGCCAGATCCTTGCCCTTAGCCAAATATGGAGTTGTTTACCAGGGAGAGCACTCAAGGCCAACGCCATCTTAAGGTGTGGCTGTAGGCAGCTCCCTACAATGGACTACATAATAGAGGTAGTTTAGAGCAAGACAGTGACAAAATAAGAAATGTTTTAGCCTGATGCAACTTAGGGGCTAGATGTGGAATGGGTCAGGACAGAGACAGTCTAAGTGACAGAGAATTTCAAAGAATGCAACAAGGCTTGAGGCTTGGCGCCTCTGTTAATTAAGAAAGCATAGAGATTCTGAGAAGCTTCCACAACTTGCAACCATAAGCAAGTCATTAGACATCTTTCCTTATCCTTTACACACATGCCAGACTGTAGATTTAATAGTTGCCCTGTTGAAACCAAGAAAGCACAGGACACTCAGTCTGACAAAAGGTAGGACTTCACTGAATGCCTGGTTTTTTGTCTTTGCCTTTATTATCCAATGTCTGCTTTAACTGAAGCCAGGCATGCTACAGCAACAAAGCCACACAGTGCCTCTGTCCACCAGCTCCCCAGCCTTGCTGCTTCCTAGCCACTTACACAGTATAATACTGAAGAGAGTAAACTTAGATCAAGAAATGCCATTTTGTATTCTAGTAGCCATAGAGATAAAATAGAGTTCAGTTCGACATTCTTGGCAGGGGCTTGCCCAGTTCTAACAGAAAATGAGCTGGACACCTGAATGATCCAGGTGGGGTCCAGGACTAAAAGAGTCTTCCATTTTAGATAACTATGCTAAACTAAAGCAGACAGAGCCCTGAGAAAGAGTCCCTCACTCAGTTCCCAGAAGCAGCATGACCTCAGTTCTGACTGCAGAATTTATACCACCCTGACCCTGCTGTCTGACCACCAAATACTCTAAACACAATACACCACCATCATTCCTGGTCCCAGATTCAAGAAGACATTCTTCAGATTAGCTGTCAGCACACAAATTTGTACTAGCATAAACCCAAATTGTGGTATTTCCCTTTAAAAGTGACTGTTGAGATTCCCTCAGGAGCCACTCCAGGTTTTACTATGGCAGGAGCTGGACTTGGTTCCCTGTATGGCTTGTATTTACATCAATAAACCTTGTTATTGCATTCTGCTGCATCCTTGTCTCTGGTGGTCTCTCCATGGTTGCAACTTCGGGCATAACAATTTGAAGAAAGTAATATGAAAAAGATAAAACAGAGGCAAAATGTAGGAAAGACAAATGGAAAAATTAAATAAGCCATGATAACATTGGTCATTTATAATTTAGAAGATAAGTTTATTAGGTATTTATTTGGAAGCTGGGTGGTAGTTCTCCAAAGTGGAAAAAAAACATATAAATTTATACATACACAGAAATTCCCAAATCAGAAAAAATGTAAGGATAAAACAAAACCAAACATTAGTGACTATCCATTAGAAAACAGATTTTCTGTATGAGAGAAAGGAGACATAGATTCTTAAAAATGACTAAGTTAGTTTATATTTTGAAAGTAAAATATATTAAGTAGGGCTAGAGAGATGACCCAGTGGTTAAGAGCACTGCTTGCTCTTCTAGAGGTTCAGAGTTCAATTTCCAATGACCACATAGTGGCTCAAAAACATCTGTAATGAAGTCTGATGCCCTCTACTTGCCTGTTGGCATATGTGTAGGAAGAGTGTATATATATGTAAATATATATGTATATGTGTAAATAATGTATGTATATATACAATAATAACAATATATACTGTTAAATAAAATGTATTATTTCATTTCTTTTTAAAAAGTAAAAAATACTTTGTTACTTATATTGTTTTGTAAAATCTGATTTTATTACTAGCTCATACTTTAAAACTTAGTTTTCTAATTTTATATCTTTAAATTTAGCAACTGAAGAATACAAATGTGTTGATATATTTTATATTTAATCAGATTCGCTTGAAACATCAGTGTGAGGAAAGAGACTACTTTCAAATCTTACCCAGAAAACTTCTCAGGGTAAAAGCTATTTTCAAAGGTCCTCAGCCTAGCTTGCCACTTCTACAGAATACCTCAATGTCATTCTACTCATGCCATAAATATTTTCTATACCCAGATGTTTCACTTTCTAGTTCAACTTTGCATCATAAACCTAGACTTAGCATTTAAGGTGTGAGCTAAAGTGTTTGGTAATAAACCTTGAACTCATAGAAACACAGAAAGATCTCTGTCCCTGAGTTATGGGATTAATAGGTTAGGTAACCAGTTGATCTTTCCTGTGCTGGGATTAAAGACATAAATTTCTACTCTTTGATTGTCTGACTTGACTATGTTTGAATCTGTCCTCTGAGATTCTAAGCTGTTTCAATTAAATATAAAATATATCAATACAAACACTAGTAAAATAAACCACAAAACATACCATGCAAACATACCCCTGAGAAATTTCTTATTTGTATCTAGGTGAATTGTGTCATGAGTACATTTATCATTTAGATTGAAGTCATGACTTAGAGGTTTCAGTGGCTCCAAAATCATCTGATTTCACCATGCCATTGACCAGATTTTCTACTATGATCTTGAGGTATAAGGTGGAAAGGCCAACAATATTTCTTTCTGTCATATTTACAATTTATGTATGTTTCTGCCTTAGATGGAAGAATTTCCCTAAATGTCTCTGCTTTTACATTGTAATTATATTTGTAAATAAATTTTTTAAACCTATCCTGCTTAGGATTATAAAAGACTTTAAACTGTCCCTACTTTCTCAGTAAATTCTATATGCTTTCATTGTTTAAGAAAATACTATTTGGAAAATTACTTTTATACTTTAACTTACATATCTGTATAAAAAATATTTCTACTTTCTCCTATCATAGCTATTGTGATGGTCATTCTTGGTAGTACAACTGACTGACTCTTGAATAAAATATAACCCAAAACTTTGGGCACTCCTGTGAGGAATATTGTATACATTTTGAAATTAAAGCCCCATCTCTTATCTGGATCATTTGATGTGATATCCAGGTTTAATTTCTTTATGGCTGGGAACACCTGTAATTCCCATACTCAGGAGGCATAAACAGTTGAATTTTGCAACTTTAAGTCCAGTCTTGTTACAGAATGAATTCGAGGGCTATGCAGGTAAACCCTGTTTTAAAAATACCCACAAAATTTTAACAAAGTATAAGATCCAACCTTAATCTTGATAGCACATTCTGATGACAGCCTCTACATATAAAAGTTAAAGAAACTGGAAGCAAACTTAGCAGTATCAAAATAACAACATGAAATAATTAAAATTACCATTAGAATTTTATATTTTAGCCAATGATTGTTTGTAACACACCTCTCCAACTGATAAAAGATGTCCAGATGTCATTGACTCTAAATGACAAAAAAAATCATATATTTTCCCTATGGAAACAGGCTTTTTAAAAAGCAGTTTCTTGACTGAAAAGGGGTTAAGATAATGACATCTGTAAGGGTACTGGTTGGGGGAGGTGCCATCACCTCCCACAGCCAGCCCAACTGTAGATAGAAAGTAACTCCCTGGATCTGGCAAGAACCTCAAACAAGGACTTTGGTGGATGAGTAGATGTCATTACCTGCCTGCGTATTGAACCCAGCATATCTGGTGTCCTGCAGCCCCATTTTAAGCTTTATTGTATCCAGTGTACAAAAGAGGCAGACTGGAAGTAACATTTTAATAGAAAATCAATGTCATCTGTTTTATAGCTGTGAGTCTCACAGTCAGTTTTTCACTAGGCCTGAATTCCATTTACACCCTGGTCAAGCACACTCTAAGCTCTAAGAAGCCCCTACCTATACTTGGCTGTTCAAGGTCACATATTTTTACCCTTAAGATCATTGTAAGAGGACTAGAAATTAAACTTGTCATGTCTGGGTCAGATGGAGCTCAGTGCCTGCCTAAGCTCCCAGCAAGTAGGTCCATTTAGGTCTATCCTTGAAGTCTAGATTCCCCCCTCCACCACTGCCTGTGCTCCAGCTTAGAGAGCTAGAAAGCAATGAAAGTAGAAGTACTTCTCATCTATTCCATATTGCCAGTCAACCTCATGAATCAGGAAAAGGAAAGAATCCTAACCCTTAAGACTACAAACAAAACAAACAGAGTATTCTAGATTTTCTAGCCTTTGGAGACAATAACAAAACTGAAGTATCAACTTTCAAATGAAATCCAAATCAACCAAAATAGACTTTTCTCTATTTTCAAGCCTGTGATGTTTTATCCAGAGTCCAAGACCACTCCGAAAAATTGATCAAGACAACATTTTGATGCAATAGCAAAAAGTTTTCTTATTGACAAGCTAGCCTAGGTCACTGTTATCTGTCTGAAGCAAGAGTGACCCTGGACATCATAAGGTTTTTATTGGGGAAGGGCCCTAGGGGCTTCAGTGCTTTAAAGTTACAATCCTGACATTGTTCCAGACATGGGCTAGGGATATCAGTATAAATTCATTGGCTGCTTTGAATTCTAGAAATGTTTCAACATTTAGCAGAAATATTTTCCTTATTTCAGTGGATTAGCAGCTTTCCCTGGTGTTTAACTGTCTTCTTTACAAGTAAGAGAACTTTTGGAATGCTAGGCATCTTTCCTTATGTGCTGTTTTATGTCTGAATGGTGTCTCATGTTAGGCTCTTTCTGGTACTAGAAGGTGTTGTCAGCAAGAGCCTGCTTACTATCTGAATTTCATTGAGTCTGCCATGGTGGTTGTATGGTCAAACTGCTGTGGGCCCCAAGTGGCACTTTAGAAAGTCTCATTAGATTTTTTTCATGTATTTACAAAATTTGAGCACAATTAAAAAGAATATCCAAAGCAAAGAAACACAAAATAAAAGTAAAAAACTAAAACCTGTAAGTAACATCAGGACACCCAGAAAATTGGAAAATTGAATTAAAAAATTTACTAAACCCACCCCACATAGTATGGTGAGTTGTAAAGGCTAGCTTGCCACATTATGTCCAAGAGGAACAAGAAAAAGAAATGTGTATTTTCTATAAGCCCTTATATACCCATCTAGGTTAGGAATAATATAGTCTTGAACACAAAGAAGCAGAAGTTTTGTCTCTGGAGTTGTGGGATTAAGGGTGGAGGTCACCACCCCCAGCTTTCACTGTGCTGGGAATAAAGGTGTGTGTGACTGCCTCAGCTGTTTATCTTTGTAGTCAAGGTTTAAGAATTTCCTCAGCTTTCTCCCTAGGATTTG
>PVIH01031720.1:0-10480 GCA_004025045.1 Sigmodon hispidus | reverse complement strand
GTTGTTGAACTCTAACTTTAGGCCCTGATGGTCCGATATGTTACAAGGGATTATTTCCACTTTTTTGTATCTGCTGATATTTGCTTTATGACCAATTATGTGGTCGATTTTGGAGAAAGTTCCATGAGGAGCTGAGAAATATGTATATTCCTTTGCCTTTGGGTGGAAGGTTCTGTAGATATCTATGAATTCCATTTGCCTCATAACCTCATTTAGACTCCTTATTTCTCTGTTGAGGCTCTGTCTGGCTGATCTATCCAGGGTTGAGAGTGGTATATTGAATTCTCCCACTATTAGGGTGTAAGAATTGATGTGGGATTCGAGCTTTAGCAGATACACTGATTATTATAAACTTCTCCTTACATAGATATCTCTGAAACAAAACCCAAATGGAACCTTTCAGTTACTCAATAAGTTCTGGTCAAAAAGTTGACAATAAAGATGCATTTAGCCTTCTTTTATTGGTGTTTTCCTGTATCTTTTGGCTGCTTTCAACAGGTTTTGAGTTGTCCTTCCACCTTTGTTTCTTAACAAGTTTCATATAAAATTCTATTGAAAATCAGTCTCAACTTCTTGTCCCATACTAGATGGAACTCCAAGCAACTGTACTATCTTTTGAAACAAAATTGATATTTATATAAATAATTTATATGTATTTTATACAATTCAATGTTTTTATCAGTAAACAATAAAAAGTTTGTAACATTGTATTTGTCTATTTTAATTTTGCACTATTACCCAAAAGGGATAAAAAATTTACCACAAACAGTGAACAGTGCTCATGAAGCTGAATTAAACAGCTTCCCTTTTATTTCTTCTACCATTTATGAGTATAATAAATTAGGTTGGATCTTTCTCTTTATTACTACATACAAGATATAATTCATAATAAAAAGCCACTTTCTATCAATGATAATGTCAAAGGACATTTGGTTTTATTTTTATAATTGAATACCAGCTTCCTATTAAAAGTCAAATTCTGCACTTCCAAATGTGAAATAGAAAAGTATCTAAAGAGAATTATAGCAGACTAATATTGAAATGCAGAAAACTAATTTCTGACCCCAATGAATTTCATTTTGGACTTAAATTTCAGCCACTTCAGGATCAAAAATTCTTGTAATATGACAGTGCAAGCCTTGTATAAAGCTGTTTCATAGGAACATTTATAAAAAACAAAAATATATTGCAATTCTATTCAGATATTTAAACATAAAATTAAATAATAATACTATAAAATACACAGGCCTAAAAAATGATAAATAACAAACAAAAAGTTTAAAACATTGAAGTGTGACTTATGTAAAGGTCATATCCAGGGGAACCTTAGATAAATTTATTATGTTAATGCTCTATTTACTTGATGCAATGCATTAATCATGACAGCTTAGTCAGAAGGCACACTATGTTGTGGTGTATTTACTTCATCACTGTGTTCTAGCTGAGAGCCATGGGTGCTACTGTGGCCTGTAATTAGGAAAGATAAATATGAGGCACTGTTTTCCAGTTCAAACAACTTCAGATAAGTATCAAATTACATTGAAAAGAGCATAGAAATTTTGACCTTTACCAACGTATTCTTTTCTAGCTCTATTAAATGTCCTCAGAGATTTTTATTCTTTTATAATTATAATTTTATTTATTTATCTATTATTCATGTGTCTTTACTTTCAAGTGTCCATTACAAAGAGTAATGGATCTAGTTCAAGGCCTCTGATTTCTGATACATTATGAATGTGGGCCTCTTGATGAAACTCTTCTTAGATAACATTTTATTTTCCTGTGCCATGGGCCTTTGAGTCTGCAGGACCACTCACTTTACATGCTTCTATAGAAGTCATTATAGACGGATTAGATTTTGGGGTGGGCCAACTCAACCCTAGCTCTATGTAGTAGGATTATGTTCTGTTTTGTTGTAAATTGTCCTGCTTATTGGTTTAATAGAAACACTGATTGACTAAAGGCAGACAGGAAGTGTGGGCAGGGATAGCAGACTAAGAATACTCTGGGAACAGGAAGAGTAAAGCAAAGAAGATAGAGAGATACCACAGAGACAATACTAAGAAACATCAGCCGATGCAGAGGAAAGAAATTGAAATGTTGTTCAGAGAAAAGTTATTGAGCCACGTGCCTGAACAAGATAAGAATCACAGGTTAGTTTAAGAGTCAAGAGTTAACAAGATATATGCCTGGGCCATAGGCCAATCGGCAAGAAATTAATATAATCATTTGTGTGTTTCTTTGGGACTGTGGGTCTGCACATCTGAACTACAGACCAGACAGGCCAAAAACTTCATACTACAGCTCTGTGCCTGAGTAGCTGGAGAATTGGTCTGTCTACCAGCTCTTCCTCATCCTCACCATCAGGGTAAACTTTATATTGCCATGTCTAGTTTAATTCTTGGGACAATGAACACAAGGCAGGGCTTGTTCATACCAAGAACATCAAGGTCAGCTCTACTGTGCTGCCTAGGTGAAGTGCTAGGACCACTCTCCTGAATCCTATGCTGCAGTTGATGAGGACAGGAGCAGCTTTCCAGCACTTATGAACTTAGTTCCAGCTCTCTTCTCTCACTTTCTTTCTTTTGCTACCATAGGCAATAAGGGGCAGGGAATGGGGAATGTCTCCACTACCACACTACCATATGGCAAATGAGGGGTGCAGTTAGATTTCCTACTCTTACTTCCTAATCAATATGGTCAGCTCTATGTGCTTTCCACTCAAGGTACAGAATTCATGCTCTGGAGTGCTGCACCTAGTAAGAGCAAGAGTTAGCTCCTCCTGGACAGCTCACCAGTTTCTCTGCCTAGAAGGTCTACTTTACTGTGCTACCCAAGAATTATGTAGGGTCCACTTTCTGGAGGGTAGGTCAAAGTGGAGAAATATACTATTATAAACAGAATTATTCTAAAGCACATTGATAAAAATGGCTTGACAGAGGGTAAAGTGACAGAAATTTCTAAATTAATAAGGTTGGATAAAACTTCCTTTGAAAAAAACTTTAGAGTTAGATATAAAAATATAAAGCAAAGACTTTTGAGGGCAATAAGCAACTTTGAATAAAGAGTGATAAAAGCAGAAATGTTCCTACTTTCTGTCAATAGACATGAAAATTTACTTGTTTAAAGAAAGCAAAGAATATATCACTCAATATACACAATAAATTGACTAACATACTCCATTAATGTTTGAGAATCTGTAATTTATAAAATAACAGTCACATTTTATATTAAATGATTTTATGGTATGTATCTGTTTCTTACCTGTAGATAATATTTACCATACAATTTAATTTGTAACTCCCTATAAGGAGGAGCATTGTTGTAAGTATCCCTAGGCCCGTTTGGGCCCTGAGGTTTGGACCTGGCCCGTGACCGCTTTTGTCCCCCAAAGAAATGGATCAGACACTTATATGATCTTCATACTGTTTGGCCCATGTCTTAAGCACATTACTAGCTAGCTCTTTCATCTTAATTCACCCCATTTCTTGTAATCTACTAATCTACCTGCCACATGGCCCAGCCCTGGCTCACCTGTATTTCTTACATGTCTCTTCTTCAGGGGTCAGATGGAGACTGGCTAACTCTACCCTCCTTCTACCTGTCTGTCCTCTGATTCTCCACCCACTTCTCTGGCACTCCACATAGGCCAAACCAGTTCCTTTATTTTTAGCATACAGAGAATATTCCCACCATAGGGTATGTGTGTGTGTGTGTGTGTGTGTGTGTGTGTGTATGTGTGTGTGTATATATTTTGAGCTTAGAGTCATTTAACTATTTATTACTCATTCTCTAATTCTAATCTTATGTATCTATTATGGAAAAAGTAATTCTTACCAAAATATTCTTTATGAGTTATATCTAGTGTATCATTTATTTCTGGAGAAGTTTTTTAGTTACTGTTCTACTGCTATGATGAGACACCAAGACCAAGGCAGTATATAAATAAAGTATTGAATCTAGGGATTTTTTTTTATAGTTTCAGGGCACTAATTATGATAATCATGGCAAGAAGCATGATGTTAGGCATGTAGGCATGGAACAGAATCAGCAACTGAGAGCTTACATCTTACTACAGAATGGAAGTAGATAAAGGGCAAGATCAGACCTGGCCAGGACTTTTGAAAGCACACAGCCTACTCCTGAGGACACCACTTTCCACAAGGCTATACCTCATAACCCTTTCTAATAGTTCACCAACTATGAACCAAACATTCAAATAGATGTGTTTTGGGGTGTTATTCTCATTCAAAACACCACAGAAGGCATAACAATAGTTAAACAATGTACAATTCAAGTTACAGAAAAAGTGACTTCTATTCAGTATTCTAGTAAGAGAAATTACTTGAATGAAAGAAAATAAATTATTTACTACTATCTATCAACTTCCAAAGGGTTTACAAGTCAAAACTATCTGACACTGATGACTCTAATTTCTTTAAATTCCCAGGCAACAAATAACATAAAGAATAATCTTAGGGTTGTAAATACTTGATCCTGGAACAGAGACATTTTAATCTTAAAATATCATATATAATACTTTAACATGTAGGGCAAAACAAATTCAATAACTGAAAAAAAGTCATCCATATTCCTTTACAGAGTACACACCTATGCCTACCATTACAAAAAAAGAAAAAAAAATATGTGAACCATAAGAGATCAAACTGCAAGACAGTGTTACTTAAATGGCATGATGTTATTATACTTACTTAGTACTTCCCTAGAACAAAATTATCAACTCTTTAAAGCACTAGAGGGACATTTAATACATGAAGAATTTAACATAATAGGCCCCCAGAAACCTGAAAAACCAAGTTACTCTGAGGGAGATTTTGACTTATTAAGGTCAGTGATGTGGAACCCAAAATAACTGAATTTTAAATGTATTCATGTATCTAATAAATAATCCTAAACTTCAAGTAAAATATAATTTATGAAATATTTAATACCCATGATTATCTTGTATTAAACATTGGATTTTAAAAATATGAGCAAATGTTGTACTCCTAATTATTTATATAAATACTGCAGATCTAAAGAAGTGTTTAATGCTTTTGGCATTAAGAAGAGTTCATATTTCTTCTATAGTCAAACCATATATTTGCTTTTTTTGTGTGTATGTGTTTTAAATCACTTTATCCACCAATCATCTTTCAATTAAATAAAAATGTTTTTGCTTGAAGTCTACTAATGAGTGAGTAGATCCCCTGCCTATACTTCTGGGTTTGTGAGACCTCACTCAGGAGGATATTATCCAAATCCATCCATTTGCCTGCAAATTTTAGGATATCATTTTTTCTTATTGCTGAGTAGTACTCCATCGTATACATGTATCACAGTTTGTTAATCCATTCTTTAGTTGAGGGACATATAGGTTGTTTCCTGGTTCTTACTATTACAAATAATGCTGCTATGAACATAGTTGAGCTAATGCTTTTGGGGTGTGAATGTGTATCTTTAGGGCATATGCCCAATAGTATTGCTGGATCCTTGGTGAGAGTGATTCCCAGTTTTCTGAGAGATTGTCATATTGAATTTTGAAAGATTGCTTATGAGAACTTTGTGGTGGCCATAGTGCATCCATGGGCATTAGCTGTGACCTATTGTGATTTCTTCATCTGTTGCTGAGCCTAACTGGGCTTGAGAAGCTTTAAATTTTATATTTTATGTTTCATGTATTGTAGCAAAAAGAGAAGATTTATTGCTGTATGATTTGTAACTCTTCTGAATGTTTTGCTTTTTTATATAAAGTTAGATGTTGATTTTTCAAAAACAATTAAAACCGAATAAACAAACAAACAAAAAAGAAGAGTTCATATTTCTAATGAACGTCATCTCAGACTTTGATATGTATAGGTCATCATTTTGTCACTTGGATATGTGTTCACATCTCATTTGAATAGATCCTTTCTCTGACTTCCAAATTAACTCATTCATGTCTTTTCTTAGAACTGTTTCTATATAGGAAGGTCCTGTTCCCTCCATGTCACTTTGACAGAAGGTAAATTAGACTGCATAGGAAGGTTCTCAGACACTAAATTTACCCTGATGTCACTGAAATAAGTATTTCCTATATAGCTGTCTTTCATTGCACTGTCACAATTAAATGTCACATTCACATTTTTAACCACTGTCATCCCATTGGTGAAAGCTGACATTATGCATTGAATTACTTCATTTTCTGTGTGTGTCAAGGTATGTCAAAAATTCTCAAGTCTAACCTTCCAGATTCTACCTTATCGTCAACTTACAATGAGATGAAATTTACAAAGCAATTCAAACATCCAATTGAAATATTTAATTGATTAAGATAAAAGCTGATAAATTCTTATTGCATAGTATTCTATAATAACATACTTAATGGAATACACATCACAGCTAATGCAAACAAATAGTATTCACAATAATTTCTCAAATCATGAAAGAAAATATAACCAGGAAAATTTTTGACTTTCCAAAGCATAATTACTAAAACTATGATATATTTTTTAGATTACTAATATACTATCAATATTCTATAATATCTTGGGCTATTTGTAAACTTTATCAGTAAAAATATGAGACTATCTTAAGAAAGGTACTGAACTCATTATGTAATTTGCCAATGACACTTGCTTCACATAAATGCAATATAAATTGTACATAAACTTTAGCATAAACCAAAAGAAAAATAATGCTATATTTTACAAATGATAGATTTTTTAATTTCTAAATTATCTTATACTTTAATAAAATAATAAATTAATATTTCATGTTGTTGCTTAATTTTAAGATCATTCTATGGATATTTCACAGTTTTCATTGTATTTCAGGCTATGACAGAAAAAAAGTTTTAGGATTCTTACAGTCCAGTAACAAAAGAAAGTATTATATATGACTTAATTAAAAATAATTTAAAATATAATTTACATGTTATATAGAATACACACTACTTATATAGGCACAGTTAAGGAAATCTGAGAATATGTGAATGGTTATTTGTGTTTTGTTTTTAACCAGGGGAAAATGCAAAAGCAAAGACATAAAAAAGTATGACTATGCAGCCCATGTTCAAGGACATTAAGTAACTGATATAGTCTGTCTGCAAAAATAAAATTTGGATGATATGTGAATGGAGATCTAAGTTCATTGAGTATTAGCAAGGGATACAGATATAAAGTTCCCTTTTTGAAATATAATTTTGAAAAAATTAAAGGAGTTGTCTAAAGTGTCAAGTTCTAGTTCAAATTGTTAAAGGGTGATGGTCCAAAAACTTCAGCTTGGGGGCAATTATTTGATCTATTTGTCTCTTTCATCACCAAACTAGGTGAATATTAGCATTATGTGAATGCATACCACATAGAAGCAATGTTTTTTCCTACTGGTGACTCTAGAATAGGACATTTAGTATTCACTCAGTAAGAATCTTTATATTGAATAAATGGCAATATAGTTAGAAATTACACTGACTGCAGAGGAATATAGAAGTCCTGGTTATTTGTTCTACAGGCACAATTAATCTATTGATGAGGAACAGAGTGTATTAAGTGTAAGTTTAGCAGATTATGGCAGAATATAATTTTCACTTGCCAAAAATGAGAAAAGCATATAGGAATTATGTTGCGGTTACTATGGAGGGATGAGACTTGGTTAAATATAAGTTGAGGCAGTCAACAAATTTCCACATTGAAATATTGTAAAAGGAGTTAGTTATATACACTGAAGAATATTACATATTTAAATTATTTGATTCTCATTTAGCTTTTAACAATATAGTTATTCAGAACTTACACAGTTCTTATGAAGAATTCAAGTTACACTTATTTTCCTTTCAAAAAGTGATTTTAAAAAATGAAGAGGAGATCCTCCTGAGCAAGGTATCACAAACCCAGAAAGATAAGCAGGGGATATACTCACTCATTAGTGGACTCTAAACAAAAAAGACCTTGAACTGGAACCTTGGATCCCACTCCCTCCCAAGGAACACTTGACCCAGTCTTGATTCTGGGGTGGGAAAGCAGATCTGCCAGGAGTGAATGCTGAACTGAGCTGCATTGGGACCTTGGGACCTCCTGCCCTTCCTGGGGAGGAGAAAAGGAGATGGGGAGAAGAGAGAGTGACTGTAAGGGGCAGGAAGGGGAAGGGAACTTGAACAAGGGTATACATGGATAAAAATATGACTTTATTCATAATAAAAAGGAAAAATTCAAAAAGTAGATAGCATCTTAATAACCTGTGTATATATTATGTGATTTTATAAAATATTAGAAGAAATTTATGAATGTTTATTTAATAAAAAAAACATTTATTGCCCCTGAAGCAAATGTATCCAAATGGACTCACTTGTCTAAGCTGAACAACCACAATCGCAACACATTGTATAGTATAAAAAATAAGAAAATACATGCTCAGGACAATTCGGATGATTGTGGCATAAACTTGTGTTCATTTTTCAATTATTTCATTTTCTCTCATTTCATTCTCTCATATTCATAAAAGTCCTAAATTATTGTTGATCTCTTATCTTGCCTTGTATATAAAGCATATGTGCTTTAAAATTGTAAATGTATATTGGGCATGAGTATAGTAACAACTATAGTGTACTTAGAGTTTTAATTATCTGAACATGTTAATCTTCCAGAGAACTTGACATGTGACTACCAAAACATTTCAAATATTGAGTGTCCTTTAATTATACTTAATTAGAAGTACCACATTTATTTCCAATGTTAAAAGAATAAAATATAAATATAAAATTATGGAAAATACATATATATGCATATAGTGAAAATTATGGATCACTAAACAGATTCATGTTTGTGATATTCAATGATAGTAAGTGTGGAATACAGATGTGTATCAGTTATCAGATTGTTATATTAATACACAAGAAGCTATGAGATAGATTACCAGTGCCTCATAAAATACACATATTGTTTTTTATAAATGTAATAGCACATTGGACATACAAGTAGAAGGATCATAAATTCAAATTCATTTTGAGATATACATTGAAATCTGATACTAACTTGTCCTACATGAGACTGTCTCTGAAACAATCTTATTCAATGTGATTTACTCAGACATCAGCTCCTCATCACTATTCGATTGTTCTGAAAAAGTCACACTTCCATGTGTCAGAAAAAGATTTGTCATCATTATCTATTTTAAATAGGAATATCTTGTTTAATAAATAGCTAATGAAATTCTGACATTATAGGACAAAATGCATAATTATCCCGTTTTTAAAGTAAATATACCATTTGGGATGGATATGAAAAGAAAAAATTTGCTTTCTTATAGTCAGTAAAATCACAAAGTATTTTGGTGTCATAAAACTATTATAACTTATCATGTGTGTGCATCCCCTTCTCAAGTGATAATTCTAAGAATCTAAGAAACACTTTATTTTCCAATGTACTAAGACAGGGGACATCTCTATTTATCAATCCAACAACAACAAGAAGAAAAAAGAAAATGGATTCTGACCTGCTCTTTTTATTGAATCTTCAACTTTAAGTAAATGTTAGTATATATTAAATTAATCACACCTCTAAAAAAAAGTAACAGAAAAAAATTACCAAATCTGCCTATTGCTGAACTGGTGAGAGATAGATGTTAATTCAATGTGTGACTTCTATCTGCACTTAAAATTATTAATAGCATAACTTCAGTAATAACTCTTATTACTCACTTCCACATTGGTTATTTCATTATTTTGCAAACAAAATATACAATATATTACATACATGTTGGTTTAATCCCCTTTTACAAAAAAATCACATTGATATTTCCATCTAAAATCAAATTAGATAAGTTAATGAAGCTAAACTACACAGAATCCTATACTTGGAATAAAATACTAATGTGCACTAGTAATTTATTCTATGAAATAAAAATGTTCCAATGAAATAAACAGATCTTATTTCAAGTTTATGTTCTTTAATCTATGCTATACATTTTATATTTTAGAGCCACTCATGCAACAAATATTCAAAAGAAGTTGAATTAATATGCTGATATGCATAGGAGTTCATTTTATAAATGCTGGAGATTTATGGCATGGGTTTTACTAAGCTTTTATACTGCATGTTTAAAACTACCATTTTCCTAGTTAGGAACAATGGATTAGATGTCATGGAAAACAATCTGAAACCCAGGAAGATTTTAATAAAAGGGAACCACTTGTATGGTAATAACAATCCATCTAGTTCATCTGCTTAGCATATAAATTAAAGAACATGGATCAAAGTGATTACTATAAATTGATTAGTTCTCCATTTAGTGCTAATGTTACTGTGCTAGGTTAAAACTAACATCTGTTATAAACATTGCCTCAGAAAGATTCAAACTTTTATTGAATTAACTTTGCAGAGTTCATACACAACTTCTTATTTTCATTTAATACTCTATAACAGATATGTTCATAATAACTAATAAAAACAAAAAGTGGTAAATAACTTCAAAGGTATTTATAAGGACCCAAATAAATATCTAG
>PVIH01031719.1:0-10481 GCA_004025045.1 Sigmodon hispidus | reverse complement strand
ATCTTTCCTCTAAAAAGTGATACAAGATAAAAGAATTTCTGAAAGTTTTATTTCAATAAAAGAAGTTTAGACAAACTGATTTACTTGGGTCCAATACATGGTCAGTGTCAGATTATAGAAAGAGGCCAAATGTCCACTGATTCATTTTTACTCCACCTGTCAAAGTCCAGTTTATATTGCTCTTAGCAGAAAAATTGTAGTAATCACTCATATGTCACACTTTTGGGGATGATTTTGATTAGCATATAACTTTCGGGTGCTTCTACCTTTTTAGAGGTTAGATGCAAAGCAAATTCAATAATGCATCAAAACCATACATCAATGTAATGTAGGCTCATTCCAGAACCTGTTAGTTTTCTTTTGACAGGCAGAAAGGGAGTACATCCTGATGTATGGCTAATAGGTGAGATACTGAAAGAACAGGAATAAGAAACCATATCATATGACAAACATCTATTCTTACTATAAGAAGAATAATGAATAATATATAATCTAAAATAAATAAATAAAAATAGCTTGGTTGTCTCAAGACTTCTCTTCTATTATGAGCATTATATTTAAAATCATGACTATTACAAATATTTAAAAATAGAAAGGAATTAAAACTGTGAATAATCACTAATATAGAAACATTGGGGGCTGGAGAGATGGCTCAGAGGTTAAGAGCACTGACTGTTCTTCCAGAGGACCTGAGTTCAATTCCCAGCAAAACCACATGGTGGCTCACAACCATCTATGATGAGGTCTGGTGCCCTCTTCTGTAAAACTGTATGCATAATAAATAAATCTTTAAAAAAAAAAAAAAAGAAACATTGGAAGAAGGAAAATTTCATCCATTGATCCTTTGATGTGGTTAGGAACCAGAGAGAGTGCACACAATAAATAGAGAAAAATATGACTACCCTTAGGGATGAACTAAATTCAGCACTAAAATTTCTGAAACCATAAAGAAATTTTGACATTTTATTGAAAATATCTTTTTGTGAGTGCTTTTTATTGTTTTATGAAAATCAATATCAGACTTTATATAAAAAGCCAAATCATCAAGGATAGCTTAAAAAGTGAAAATAAAAAAATAACATGCAGTAATAAAACATTGCTTTCTCAAAAATACAAGAAACATAAAAAATAAAATCTAAAGCTCCTCAAGGCAGGTTAGGCTTAGGTACAGATGAAGAAAGCACAGTAGGTCACAGCTAACAAAGTTATTTTGATGGAAGTGTAAGGTGAGGCATGGAAATACAGGAAAGGAACCAAGTATATTTCATTTTAATGTTTCTTTCCCCTCCTTCTTTCCTCCTGTTTCTTCTCATCTCTTTCACCTCTTATCCTCTGCAATTTCCTTCTTTTCTTTGTCTCCCATGATACTTTATAATACAGTTGAACATATTTCACAAGACTAATTGTAGCCAGATGTTTCAGAACCTGCCTAACCTGAGGTCCTGATGAATCTCTCCCACATTAGGTCCCACAGCCACGTTTATAATTATTATTCAGAGGCCTATGTAAATTATAAACTGTTTTGTATATTGCCCAGGTTTATTGTTAACTAGCTCTTACAACTTAACTCAAAAATGATAACTATTTTTATTAATCAATTTATTGACATATGTTCTGTGACTTTACCTGTGTTCCATTACTTCTTGCTTCCGGGCAACAGATCTAAACTTCTTCTCTGATACCTTTACATACCTTTCTTCTTCCTGTATCTTCTTTAACTTCAAGCTTGGCTATGTTCTGCCTTGTCATAAGCCATAGTAGCTTTTTTATTAACCAATGATATCAACACATATTCAAATAAAACAGAAAGACCATCCCACAGCAAGAAAAGTCATTTAAACAATATATCATTATAGTCCTTTTTCTGACAAATAAAAAGAAAAAACTATAAAAGTATCCCTGTAATGTCTTAGAAATAATTTCTATGGGAGTAAACAGCACGTATAATAAACTTCTAAAAAAAGCAAACACAATCATAAAAATAACTCATCCATAAATGTCTATATTAATCATACTGAGTAAAACATCACTGAGCCTTTGTATTTCAGATTACAAAAAAATCAAAATGTCTACTGTCATTACTTGTATCTTACACAATAGCACAGATACGCCAGTTCTATTAAATAATGAGCAATTAAAGACATGAAGTAAAATATTTACTAAGATTAGTAAACAAATACATAAAAGGATAATCTCAACATAAATATTTAGAAGTAATTACAATAAAATCTGTGCGTTCACAAAGGGTAGTGAAATAGACCCTGTACGATAACAGGCCTACAAATAAATACAGATTTATTTGTGTCATAACATGAACTACTTTTTAATAAATATTTCAACTTTCAGGAGTGTTTTGCATGCATGTTTGCAAGAACATTACCTGCATGTCTGTTGTCCTCAGAGGCCAGAAGAAGATCCCCTGAAATTGGAGTCAAAGGTAGCCGTGGTCACCCTGTGAGTGCTGAGAATCAAATACTCTTCAAAAGTGTCAGGTGCTGTAAACCCCTGGACATCTTCTCCAGCTCCATTAACTACATTTTGATGTATATTATCTCCAATTTGCAGATAAATAAAATGTAATGCAACTAATATTTTTAAGGTGTTTCTAAAGTTGATTAACTCAGTCCAGAATTTATGATGAAAATTAAAAGACAGAAAAAATAAGAAAATGTGAAGGCCAGAAATGTAGTATTATAGCTGTGATTTGCTTTCTTTTGTACAAAATCTTATTAATATATGTACTCTATTTTCATAGATAGCCACATATATGAATAAAAACTCACAAAACAAACAGTAATATATCTTACCCACAAATTACTGAAAAAAAAAACAGAATCAAAGATAGATTATTATTGGTGTGTTGATGTTTTTTGTATTGTTTCTAAAATTGTACTGTAGGATATCAATTCTTTAATAATAACACTTCTGTAGGTAAGTTCCAAACAGCCCTTTACTGTCTAGAATTTCATATAAACAAATGTACATTGCATGTTACACAGTGTTGGTGAAAGTCATATGAGGAAGGGTTTTTTGAAAATTTCTTCTACATAAGATCCTTTTATGAATAATATATTTTAAAGATATATTAGTGATAACATAGACAAATATCTCACTTCCAATGAACATACAACAGAGTAGGGACTGTCAAATATTTATATCATTCAAATAATCTATGGGTTAAAACACACTAGGTCCTCCTTGTGAAATGTTTGTTTGATTTTTTGGAGTGGTTATTTATTTATTTGTTGCTGAATGAAGTCTCTCTGGTCATTTTGATGACCTATGAACTGCAGTAGTGACACAGATATTATGCATAAACATAAGATGGTAAATAGAAAACTCTCCCTAAAATTTCACTAAGAAGAAATTCAGCCATCTAGCACATAGTCTAACAACAAATGAAATAGATTAGTCCATCTCCTCTGGCTTCTGGGTGTCTTCCTAGACAAGTATGAATAAGTGATCCACGTAATTAAGTGTTTTCTAAGAGTAATGTTTTATTTCAGTTGTACAAATCAGGCATATATGCAGTTGGATCCAGTGCAGGTTCTCATGTTAGAGGAAAGAATTAGGAAAAATGGGTATTTGCCTCACAGAAGGCAAGAAAGTAGTAAGCAAAGGTTGAAACCTTCAGTGCGCTTCCCAACTTGTCTCTGTCTCCATAGCAAATAATGTCTCCCTGTTTTGTTCTCAGAGAAAAGGCAATATGTTCCTTTCATAAAATTTTGTCTCATTAGGAAAAAAAATGAATATGTCACTATGGTTGGTCACTTATATATAGACTTTGCCAATAGTAACATAGTAATTATTAATAATATGCTGTAAAAGTAATATGATTTTTAATATAATAATTGCTTATATACAGTGGGCTTAATATTCTTTTGTATTGTTATCTTCCCTAAGTGAAAAACACTTGAGTTGAGAACTTATTATGGCATGGTATCCTTCTCTGGCCCTTTTTGGTTATGAAACTTGAAGATCAGTAAAAAAAACAAACAAAACAAAACAAAACAAAACAAAACAAAACAAAACTGGAGAACAGGTACTGTGGCACTGGTCAAACATCTGAGGTGCTGGTTCCTATCAAAATATGTAAGCCATAGGCTCAGTACTAAGTTATGCCAAACTATGTACCTACTGTGTTCACAGTTATTATAACCTACCATGTATTCTGATTTACTTTTTCCTGGAAGTAAATTTATACTTTTTTGATTTTCCACTAAAAGCTTAATGTGTAAGTATGATTACTACAACAAAATTACAGACTTTATTTTTATTATAAAAATCTCTCTAAAAAAATATTAGAAAATGCATCCTTTTATATTAAAAACTTGTGGTGGAGACTAATCCATGTTCTTTGACAACAGGTTTTTTTTGTACCTTTGGAAAACTTCAAGGGAAAAGAACATATAAAATATTAAAAACCAGATGATTTCATTGAACAATTACATGAGGTAACTTAAAATCACCATCCTAGAGAGTTATGTGTGCTTTAAGGATGGAAGTAAAAACTGTATAGTATAGGATATGGCATTAATAAGGAAAAATTGCAGTTTTTACTTTAGATTGAAAGTCTTGTTAATGAAATGATTTTAAAACATACTCTAAATGAATCTTGTTAGAATTAGAGACTCAACAATATAATAAGTAAATTGTATATCTTAGTAGCTAAACAGAACAAGAGGAATGGAGAAGAGGTAGAGAGAAAAGAGAATTTGAGTTAGTCGTGGAGTTCAATCAGCACATAAATGGTACAATGAAGAAGCTTCAGACAACAATGAAAAATGTCCAGGGATAAACTGAAGCATTGACTGGGATATCTTTCTGTATGCTGTGAGTATCATTGTTTAATAAAGGTGTGGTTTGGATCTATGGCAGGACATCTTAGAAGGAGGAGGGAAATCTGAGCTAAGATGAAGGAAAAGAAGGGCAGAGACAGAGAGAGATGTGATCCAGCCACACAAGAAGCAAGATGTAAATAAACAGGTAAGCCATGCCCCATGGGAGAAGACAGATTAATGGAAATGGTTTGAATTAATATGCAAGAGCTAGCTAGTTATACACCCGAGCCATAGGCCAAACAGCATGTAATTAATATGAGTGTCTGTCTGAGACATTTGAGGAGGGGGGCCTAAGCAGTGACAGGCAGGTCTGGACTGTGGGGCGAGGTTGGAGCAGAAAGCAATATTACAAAGCATGATAAAAAAAAGAGAAAAAAAGGAGGGAAATATTCAATTGTGGATCAATGGAATTAAATTGAAGATCCCAACATTAATCCAAAAACCTATAAACCCTTAATCTTTGATAAAGAGTCCCAAAATATCCAATGGAAAAAAGATAGTATCTTTAACAAATGGTGTCGACATAGGTGGACGGTAGTGTGTAGAAAAATTCAAATAGAGCCAAGCCTGTCACCCTGCACAAAACTCAAATCCAAGTGTATCAAAGACCTCAACATAAACACAGCCACACTGAACTTGATAGAAGAGAAAGTGGGAAATACCCTCCAATTCATTGGAACAGGTGACCGCTTCCTAAATATAACATCTGTAGCACAGACACTAAGAACAACAATCAATAAGTGGGACCTTCTGAAACTGAGAAGCTTCTGTAAAGCCAAGGACAATCAATAAGACAAGACAAAAGCCTACAGAATAGGAAAAGATTTTCACCATTCCTACAAGTGACAGAGGGCTGTTCTCTAAAATATATATAGAGAAATCAAAAACTAGCACCCAAAACCCTAAATACCCCAATTAAAAAATGGGGTTCAGGAGTAAAAAGGGAATTCTCAGCAAAAGAATTACAAATGACTGAAAGGCATGTGAAAAAGTGCTTGACAACTTTAGCCATCAGAGAAATGCAAATCAAAACAACTTTGAGATACCACCTGACACCTGTCAGATTAGCTAAGATAAAGAACACAGATGAGAGCCTATGCTGGAGTGGATGCAGAGCAAGAGGAAAACTCTTTCATTGTTGGTAGGAATGTAAGCTTGTTCAGCCATACTGGAATGCAGGATGGCGGTTTCTCAGAAAACTAGGAATCAATCTCCCCAAGGATCTGACAATGCCACTACTGGGCATATACCCTAAAGAATTACATTCACACTCCAATGTATTAGCTCAACTATGTTCATAGCAGCATTATTCATAATAACAAGAACCTGGAAATAAACTAGATTCCCTTCAACTGAAGAATGGATTAACAAACTGTGGTACATCTACACAATGGCGTATTACTCATCAGTTAAAAAAAATGATACCCTAACATTTGTATGCAAATAGAAGGATTTGGAGGATATCCTCCTGAGTGAGGTATCATAAACCCAGAAAGATAAGAGGGGATGTACTCACTCATTAATGGACTTCAAACAAAAAGCAAAGCATTCCCTAACTGCAAACCACTGAACAGCTTGGAATCTGAAACACCTTGGACTGGCACCTTGGAACCCATTCCCTCCAGAAGAACACCTGACCCAGTCTTGATGTGGGGGTGAGGAAAGCGGACCTGCCTGGAGTGGATGCTGAACTAAGCCACATTGGGACCTTGGGACATCCTGCCCTATCTGGGAGGAGATGGGGAGAAGAAAGAATTACTGGGAAAGGCAGGAGAGAGAAGGGAGTTTGAACAAGGGGATTCATGAATATAAAAATGAGACTTTATTCATAAAAGAAAGAAAGTCAAAAAATAAAAAAAAAACTAGGGAGAAAGAGAGCAACTATTTATTAATGTCACGTGGAGACTTCAGGAAACAACTCTTCTGAAACTGGTCAGATGAGCCGGGGAGAGTTTAAGAAATAAGAGAGTAATCAGTCTATTCACACGTGTTTAGCTATTTTAAAAATAAACACAGGAAAAGAAAAGCATAAAGCAATGAACTGTGTTTCCTCTCCCTGGATTAGGGTGGCAGGGAGCCCTTTCTTGAGTGCTCTGTCTCTTTAGATCAAATGTTTTATTTAATTCAAAAATAGAAATTAAGCAAAAGGGGGGCACTAAAATTAATCTCACAGATAAATTAATCTGTATTTTAAATTGAACTGTACCAATGAAGTAGTATGTTAAATTAAAAAAAATTAGAACACAGTATATTTTGGTGAGTAAGATTTTCTTCAGTGTCATAGCATGTTATGAGATATACTGAGGATTTGATGACAGTAGTAAAGTATAATATCTTTAGAATCCAAGAATATTATGCCACACTTTTTCTTTGACAGATCATGAGGTATCAGAGAAAGATTGTAGCAACACATGTGGTTATTTGGAATCTGATCCAGTTATTTCTGCTATCAGTATAACTTATACCTTGACTGAATTATAGATAATGGCAGCACTACCCATGAAGCCATAGACAGAGGATAGAGACTCGCTGGTAATGACTGAACTATGGCAAATGGAATATAAACATGACCAGAAGATGATTATACTGGAGGTCACTCCTAACAATATATAAAAGAATAAAAGTTTAATTTTTCTAATACTTTGGCAAATCAACATTAAATATACATGGGATTCAGAATCAATAGTACAATAAAATATTACTTCATAGTACTTATTAAGATTATAATGAAAAAAATAATAATTGTAGCTGTAGAAAATGTAAATTGTTAATGAGCATGGAAATGAGGTAGTGTCCATAGAAAACATGGAACCTAATGAAGAACCGAGGTATATAACTGCCACTTAACTGATCAATTCTACTCCTAGTTATTTAAAAGAACTCAAGTCTGAAATCAGTGTTAATAATTGAACCCTCGTGTTAACATCAACATTAATTAGAATCAGCCAAAAGGGAATAAATAAATTCTAGAATAAACAATCTAATGTCAGACACCTTAGTAATAATATTGAATTCTGTTTAATTAATCATGAAACAATTTAGTAGTTGTAAAAATATTGCAGAGGAAACTAATATGTGCCTAAATTATAAAGCCTTCTAACTTCCCAGGCTTTTGTTATCTATCACTGTTCTTAAGATACTCACCTATAGAGAAGATGAGCTACTGGACTTATTAATAACACAAGGATAGATCTAATGTTTGAAGATCTAAACATGTATAACAATTCACAGATATAGTACAGTTAAGGTATGAAGGTAAAATATAGTACACATATAGAGTGTAAATGCTGTAAATGGAGATTTTAGGCTAATATTTACACTGAGATATTCAATGAATGATAGCAGACTGAAAGTGAAGGTTATTGTCACCACAGTCAATGCAGAGCCACAGTCCTCTGTGACCTGTCCCAGAGTTTACAGCTACAAAAAATAACCTGTAAATTTGTGATTCTCTACTGGATATACATCTCAGCTTACACCAAATTCATTATTTATAACTGACTTTTCTGCTTCAGCAGCAAATTTTTATTACAGCCTGAGTGTGAGAATAATTGACTTCCACATGTGCACTTTATATTTTCTTTACTACCTTCAAATAACATCTTCAAACTTTTTAACTTGAGATCAGTCTAGGTTTTTATGAACATTTATTTACTACAATTCTGTTGACTATGGCACATGTTTCTATGTTATCTAAATTCGACAGTCAAATCCAACTTTAAAATTCATACAACAAACATTTTATTTCAGCATGCTATAAATGACACTAACATAAACTTTTGACACTAAGATTTTGCTTTTGAACAAATGTACTAATGTTTATCTTATAATGTGAAAAACAAGATGAACAGAATTTTTCTGTTTTCATGAGTTGAGGACAGCAGATGCCAATGCTGTGCCTTTTCCAAACTGGAGAAGAAAGAAAAGCAATAGAATGTGAAAGTGAGAAGTGTGAAGTGAAGAGAAAGCTATTTTTAACTTTATTTTTAATAAAACTTCATGAAAGTAACATGGGCAAGTTTTAGGAAAAATCAACAATTTGTGGAATGGATGTCAATTTTCCAATATATCATTTTGACTGTATATTGGAGATTATGACATTTTATTGGAGAAAACTAGTTTTCTAGTTTTTTATTTGCTAGCAGATAATTGCAAATAGTTTCTTGGTTTGAGATGTCCCTTTTGTTTGCTTTTCCCTATCCTGTTAGGATTTTGTTTGGTTTTAAGTTACACAGCTTTATGTGAACTATGACAATCTTTCTGAGTTCATATTTTTGTCGGTCATGTTGTGACTGGATGATGCAGTTTCTTTAGAGTCACCTACCAACTCTGGCACACCTTTCTGCCTCAAGAAGGAAGTCTCACAAGCAAAAGTATCCTTCAGCAAATATAATAATTATGAATCAGACTTTTCAATCTCTAATAATACAATAAAAATGACTAATAAAGGTGACATATGAGTTTGATAGTTAATAAGAAAGCTTAGTGAAGAAAGTCATCTATCTTCAAGTATAACGAGTTTGGCCACCACAATTTATATGATGAAATAGATAGAACCAACTATTTCTATTTGCGCTTGGATTTACACACACACATTATTTCAAATATGATTTGGGTGCCAAGTATCATCTACAATCTTATATACTTGGCTACAATTATGGATGGTTTTAATCTATGCATTTGTAATGTTCAAGAAAGTTAGGAAGACTGATCAGTTTGCTCTCTGTTCATTTGTGCCTGCTAGTTCTGAAAGGCACCTGGCATCACTGCATAGTGTTGGTGCTAGTGTCATTCCAACAGGGTTTCATATGATAAAAAAACTTCAGGTAACTGCAAGGCAACTTGAAAATGCAGCAGCTGTGGCATGTACAAAAGAATGATCAATCTTCAACACTTACAGGAGCCTCAAGGTGCTGTGGTGCTTTCAAGAGAAATCATGGGGCAACTGACTCATCCAAGTGGAGTAGATTTTATTCAGAAGTGTACCGACATGAAAGAAAAATGTATACTTTAAAAAAAATAATTAATTCTTAAATCCTGAGGTTCTACCATTCTGATTTGAGTGTGCCATCTATTTGTGCTCTATTGTCACAAAATCTGTCTGGGACCTCATAACATTGAGTGAAAATCTCAGAGGTCAGGAGCTAGAAATAAATACCATGTTTCTGCATGTACCAATTCAAATAGGTATTTACACTATGTAGCTGGTTTAGCCCAACATCCCTGAAAACCTTAAAATTTTAAAAGTAGAAAACGTGAGGTTAGATACAAACACGGTAAAATTGTTTTTTATGATTTTTCTATCAGAATTATTTATTGCTATCATTTTCTGTTTAAGGTCATGTGTAAATGAAATTTGATATTGATTTTCAAAAAACAATACAATAATAATAATAAACACACACAAAGTAAGCATCTTCATAGGCTTCTCTCTACCAAGTGTGTGTGTATATTGATACAAATTCAAAATTATTTTGTTACATTGTATATCTGTTTCTTCTTCTTTTAAAAATATTTTTGTACCTTGAGAAAACTGTAAAACTACTTTTCTCATACTGTATACATATTTCTACTTCTGTTTAGTATATTTTGTATATTGATGAAAATTAAGGATATTTTTGTCATATTGCTCTATATACT
>PVIH01031718.1:0-10481 GCA_004025045.1 Sigmodon hispidus | reverse complement strand
CAGGGGATGTACTCACTCACTAGTGGTCTCTAAACAAACAAACAAACAAACAAGAAAAAAGCCAAACATGTCCAAGCGGCAAGCCACAGCCACTGAACAGCTTGGGATCAGAAACACCCTGGACTGACTCCTTGGATCCTACTCCCCCTAGAGGAACACCTGACTCACTCTTGAGGGAGGGGGGACAAAACTGCATTTGCCAGGAGTGGAGACTGAACTAAGCATTATTGGGTCAGTGGGACCATGGGACTGCCTGCAGCCTGCCCAGAGATGGGATGGGGATTTGTGGAGAAGAAAGAATGATCTGATGTGGTGGGAGGGGGAAGGGACCTTGAATAAGAGTATACAAGGTTACAAAAAAAAAAGAAAGTACAGAAATTGTACCTTTCACTGGAGCAAGTGTAGAATAGTAATGTGTATTGTCTTATATGGTCTAAATAAACAGGTAAATATCTACAAAAAAAATAAAAAAAGAGTCCCAAGAACAGACACACAAATCAGAGACAACACTCTCGGTCAGAAGTCCTACAAACACTCCAATTGAACACTCATAATATATATGAAGAGGACATAACGCAAAGTCATGCAGGTCTGGTGCTTGCCAAACCAGTCTCTGTGAGCTCATATGAGCCCTCCTTAGTTGATTCAGTGGGTCAGGTTCTCCTGCTGTCCTCCATCCCCTCTGACTCTAACAGTCTTTCCTCCCCTTCTATATTGGGGTTCCTCAGAGGGAACAGTCAATTTTTATATAAAAAAATTGCAAGCCAACATAGCTAAACAGCAAATGGGGAGTACTCAGGAGGTAATTTACATAGAAGATCATGAAATTAAGAAACACACTTAACTGTGGAAGAAATCAGAAAAGGTTAACTTAAAACTGCAATAAAATGCCATTTGTACCAATATAATTTAGATTCCTTGTAGTTTTTTTGGCAAGACTGTAGGAATATTAGTCAATTATTCCAATGTTATTGAAAATGACTTGGCAGTGTTTTTCAAGAAAAATTAAAATGTTTATACTGTTTTCACCAGCAATCACACTGCCAGAAATTCATGCTGAAGAACTAATTCAAAAGGTCATAAAATATACGCAACAAGATGTTCATCACAACATTATTTATAATAGAAAAAATTTAAAAAACAATCTAAATTAGCCACAATAGAATACCAAAGCTATGATAAAATTGTCTTAAGAAATATTGTGGAGTCACTAGAAATTGCTACAAGGATCTAAGTAAACAACTCATAATGGATATAGTGTCACATGGAAATGAAAACACATAAGAGCATCATCATTATGTTTAAAACTTTGTATGAACTTGGGCTAGAGAAATGACTCAGTGGTTAAGAGTATTGGCTGCTCTTTCAGAGATTCTTAGTTCCATTCCCAGCAACCATATGGTGGCTCACAACCAGATGTGAGATCTGATATCCTCTTCTGGTGTGCAGCATACATTCAGGCAGAACATTGAATATATAACAAATAAATCTTTCTAAAAAATCCTTTGTGTAATCTTGACTCCTTTGCTCATACAATCCCTCTTCCTTCTTTTTAATGGTACTGGGAGCTCAACCCAGTCAGCTGTTGGATGAAGGGTCTATAATGACACTAGGATGCTCATCAATTTGATTACAGGGAAAGGCCAGTTCAGGAACCCTCTCCACTATTGCTAAGAGTCTTAGCTGAGGTAGTCTTTGTGGATTCCTGGGAGTTTCCCTAGCACCAAGTTTCTCACTAACCTCAAAATGCCTCCTCTGTCAAGGTATCTCTTTCCTTGCTCTTCTTCTTTATCCTTTTCCCAACTTGACCATCTGGTTCCCTTGTGTTCTCTTCCCATCTCTCCTTATCCCCTCCACCCATGCTCCCCACTTACTTGGGAGATATTTTTGGAATTTTTTTATTTGAAATTATTTTTTTTCTCATATCCTCCCCTCCTTCCTCAATCTCCCCCTCTCACCATCTCCCCATCCTTTCCTCAAGGAAAGCAAGGACTCCCACGGGGAGTCAATGCAGTCTGGCATATCCAGATGAGGTAGGTCCAAGTCCCTCCTCTCAGGATCAAGGCTGAGTAAGATATTCCTCAGTAGGGAATGGGCTTTGAGAAGCCAGCTCATGCACCAGGAACATACTCTGATCCTACAGCAAGAGCCTCCACAAACTGCGCACACCATTTGACAGTCATCTATCTTTGGAGGCTTTAGTTAGTTCTTTTCTATGAAGTTTTCTCTGCAGTTATTTCAAAGTCAGTGAGCTCCCAATAGCTTGGGAGAGCCTTCGCTATGGGTCTCCTCCTCATGATCCTGATCCCTTTGCTCATATACTCTCTTCTTCTCTTCAGCTGAACCAGGAGCTCAACCTGGTACTTAGCTATGGATCTCTCTGTTTCTGTCTCCATCAGTTGCTGGATGAAGGTTCTATAATGACAATTAGGGTAGTCATTCATTTTATTTTAAGGGAAGTCCTGTTTAGGCACCCTCTCCAATATTGGTTGGAGT
This sequence comes from Sigmodon hispidus, assembly GCA_004025045.1. Lineage (NCBI taxonomy): Eukaryota > Metazoa > Chordata > Mammalia > Rodentia > Cricetidae > Sigmodon > Sigmodon hispidus. The sequence goes on along the minus strand of PVIH01031718.1, from coordinate 7,985 downwards.
CCTAGAGAGGGACACCTTGAAGGTCTTGGATATTTCCCTAGAACCATGTTTCTCTCTAACCCCTCAATGAGATAACAAGATATCTATTTCTTTCTTCTCCTTCTCTGTTACTCCTCCCACTCAACCATCTCATTCTCTCATGATTTCTTCCCACTTCCCCTTGCTCACTCCCCCCATATAAGCAGGAGATCTTCTCTATTTCTCCTTCCCAGGAGTATCCATGGATGTCTCTCTTTAGTTTCTCCTGTTACCTAGCTGCTCTGGTGTTATGGCTTTACATCTAATATTCACTTGTGAGTGAGTATATACTGTGTTTGTCTTTCTGGGTCTGGGTTACCTCACTCGGGATGGGTTGTTTTGTTGTTTTTTTGTTTTGTTTTGTTTTGTTTTCTAGTTCTGTCCGTTTACCAGCAAATTTCAGGATGTCATTTTTTTCTGCTGTGTTTGAGCTACTGGGAACTCACTAACTCTGGATTGACAGCTGAGGAACATGCATGGGACTAAACTAAACCCCCTGAATGTGGATGACAGTTATGTGGCTTGGGCACATTGTTGGGCCTCTGGCAGTGGGACCAGGATTTATCCCTAGTGTATGAACTGGCTTTTTGAAGACCATTGTCTATATAGAGAGATGCCTTGCTCAGCCTGGGGGTTGGGGGTGGGGGTGTCCTACCTCAACTGGGTATTCCAGACTTTGTTAACTCCCCATTGGAGGCCTTATCCTCTTTGAGGAGTGGTTGGAGAGGAAGCTGAGGGGTGAGTGGGAGGAGGGGAGAGAGCAGGAACTGGGGTTGGCATGTAAAATGATGTTGGTTTGTAAAAATGAAAAAAAATGTTAAATAAAAATAGAATAAAACCTGCCAAAGACAAAAATATGTGAATGTAATACACATACAAAAAGTAATTGGTTATGAAGTGATATTGTGAGTGATGGTTGTTATTTCTATGTCTTTGGTGTTCTCAGAAAATTGCACAATGACTCAAGACAAATAAGAACTCACGCCTCCTTTAACACTTTCACTTTGCCTCTTCAAATCAATGAGGGATTAATGCTTGCACTCAAAAACCTCACTGGACTACAGAGGGTGTCACTGGAAATTCCAGTTGCTTAGAAAACCTGGGCCCAGCTTCTGGCTAAGGCTTCTTTTTTTCTCCACTTTTCTTTTCCAATAGCCCAGCCTCCTCTTGGTGTGTCTCTCAGCAGCTACAGTTATTTGGGAAAACACACTTGAAATGGATTTACTTTCTGAGGTTGAAAATTTAATGTATTTCATGTAATAAATGTATCTTCTTTATTTCCATTTAAGCAAGAGTGAGATGGAGAGAATAACAAAAGTGGAAATGAGATTCTGAAGTATCCGAGCGAGACATTTTAACACAAAGCATGATAGATCTTAAACCTTTCTCAAAGTTTGAGTCCTCAGACAATTTATTTCAGAATATTTGGCCTCTGAAATAATTGGTCTTCTTTACCCTTATTGTGGGGAACTTCTATGGCTCCCCTGAGACTGCCATCTTCCCCCATCTGGATTCACAGCACGGACAGGTGTTTTCTGTCTTGACCAAATTACTTTAAGTGTTACATTCATGGCCTAAATTGCTCGGTGCCTATTTAAATTCAACAGAGTTTTGTCCCTCGACCTTTAGGAGATATAATTCCAATTCTGATAGAAGAGGGAGTAACACAGTAGAGAAGGTATTTGGCCTGTGATGAATGATATGTGTTAAGATTTGGAAAAAGAAAGGACTGAAGCGATGGGGAGAAGAGAAAGAGGACTTTAAATAAAGGGCAGCATCATTCTAATAAATTGAAGACTTTTAAACAAGTTGTTGACAACTGTTGCTTACCAGTGTAACTCTCCTGTTCTATAAAATTTCTGGCTTTTCTAACATAATGTCTCACTCTAGGTAAATTATAAACAATAGCAGGTTTTTCAGCTCACAATTATAGCAGCTGTGAAATTGAAGCTCAAAAGTCCACATCTAGAGCTGGCTTTCTTGCTACAAGACACAATGGAAGGAGATCGTGCAGCACAAAGAGAAAAGGGGCACAAAAACATGTGCATGATATGACATATTTTGATGCCAAAGCCACTCCCACAATAACGAGTCTACTCTGTTAATAATAACAAGGACATTGATATATTCATGCGAGTGCAGCCCTCATGACTAATTCATTTCTTAAACATCTTACCTCCTATTTCTAGCAGCAGCAGCAACTGAATGTCAACATGAAATTTTGAGCAAACATTCAAACTTTATCTTAGGGCTTTTCTGCATTTTTCACATCTCAAGAGGTTCAAAGCATGAAAAGTACCCTGGGAGCTCTCAATCTTGACTTTTACGGTCTCTGTCTGAGTTCTTTTAAATTACTACCCTCCACTTCTTAGATGAAGATATATGAAACCGGCAATGCATTTTGTGCTGTCTTCATCTAAAACCCACCATAGCCAATCATATGCAGTAGTGTTCAGCCTTGTACGTCATGCTGATTTCATGGTCTTTTACCAGTTTTAAAAAGCATCCTGAATCTTAGCAGAAAGATATTTTCTTTGTATTACTTTTCATATTGATTTTATTTTCCTAATTGTATTTACTCTAATTTCTGGTTTAAAAAATTAAATCATGTATTTTATAAATTGATAGATAATCTCTTTAGCTATACTGGATACAGAAGAATTTACTAGATATTCATATACATGACCACCTGGCAAGTCATCCAAATGGCTACAGTCAAAATTGTCAAGACTTCTCTCAAAGCTATAGGTAAGTATAGATTTCACCCCTTATCAAAGCATCTTCCTTTCACACCAGACCGAAACCATTATTGAAAATGACAATTTCTTTTTCTTCTTTATTTATTTTGTATTTATCAAGAAAAACAGTAAAATGAATTTAAAATGCTGATAAGTTAACAATAAGTATAAAGAAAATAAAAATCATAAGCATGACTTATCAAGGGTGATAATGCAAACAAGTTTGCTACACATAAAATTACTTTGTGTTCAGCTTTCCCTCTGAATTTTTTTTTCTATCCCTGTATACACTTATTGAAGGTCCCTTCCCCCTCCCGCCACATCAGGTCACTTTTTTTACTCCACAACTCCCCATCCCATCCCTGAACAGGCAGCAGACAGTCCCATGGTCCCACTTACCCAATAATACTTAGTTCAGTCCAGTTTTGTCCCCCCTCCCTAAAGAGTGAGTCGGGTGTTCCTATAGGTGGAGTGGGATCCAAAGGGTCAGTTCATGGTGTTTCTGATCCCAAGCTGTTCAGTGGTTGTGGTTTGCAACTTGGGCATCCTTGGCTTTTTTCTTGTTTGTTTGTTTAGAGGCTACTAATGAGTGAGTACAATCCCTGCTTATCTTTCTGAGTTTGTGATACCTCGCTCAGGAGGATATTCTCCAAATCCATCCATTTGCCTGCAAATTTTAGGATATCATTTTTTCTTACTGCTGAGTAGTATTCCATTGTGTAGATGTACCACAGTTTGTTAATCCATTCTTCAGTTGAGGGACATCTAGGTCATTTCCAGGTTCTTGCTATTACAAATAATGCTCCTATGAACATAGTTAAGCTAATAATAACTTTGGAGTGTGACTGTGCATCTTTAGGGTATACACCCAGAAGTGGTATTGCTGGGTCCTTGGGGAGATTGATTCTCAATTTTCTGAGACACCGCCATACTACATTCCAAAGTGGCTGAACAAGCTTACACTCCCATCAACAATGGAGGAGTGTTCCCCTTGCTCCGCATCCTCTCCAACATAGGCTGTCATCTGTGCCTTTTATCTTAGCCAATCTAACAGGTGCTAGGTGGTATCTCAAAGTTGTTTTGATTTGCATTTCTCTGATGGCTAAAGATGATGAGTACTTTTTCAGGTGACTTTCAGCCATTCGTAATTCCTCTGCTGAGAATTCCCATTTTAGATTTGAACCTCATTTTTTGATTGGGTTATTCAAGGTTTTGGGCTCTAGATTCTTGATCTCTTTATATATCTTAGAGATCAGTCCTCTATCACTTGTAGGGTTGGTAAAAATCTTTTCCCATTCTGTAGGCTGTTGTTTTGTCCTAATGACAGTGTCCTTGGCTTTATAGAAGCTTCCTAGCTTCAGTTGGTCTTAGTGTCTGTGCCACTGCTGTTATATTTAGGAAGTGGTCGCCTGTGCCAATTTGTAGAATTGTATTTCCCACTTTCTTTTCTATCAAGTTCAGAGTGGCTGGGTTTATGTTGAGGTCTTTGATCCACTTGGATTTGAGTTTTTGCAGGGTGACAGGCTTGGATCTATTTGCATTTTTCTACACACTTCCATCCAGCTATGCCAACACCATTTGTTAAATATACTATCTATTTTCCATTGAATGTTTTGGGCCTTTTTGTCAAAGATCAGGTGTTCATAGGTTTTTGGGTTAATGTCTGGATCCTCAATTCTATTCCATTGATCTACAAGTCTGTTTTTCTACCAGTACCAGGCTGTTTTTATTACTGTAGCCCTATAGTATAACTTGAAGTCAGGGATGGTGATACCTCCTGAAGTTCTTTTGTTGAGTAAAATTATTTTGGCAATTGTGGCTTTCCTGTTATTCAAAATGAAATTGAGTATTGTTCTTTCAAGGTCCAAGAAATATTGTGTTGGGATTTTGATGTGCAGTGCATTGAATCTGTAGATTGCCTTTGGTAGAATTGCCTTTTTTACTATGTTGATCCTACCAATCCAGGAACATGGAAGAGCTTTCCATTTTCTGATATTCTCTTCAATTTCTTTCTTCATTAACTTAAAATTTTTGTCAAATAGGTGTGTTACTTCTTTGGTTATAGTTACTCCAAGGTATTTAATACTATTTGCAGCTATTATGAAGGGTAATGTGTCCCTTATTTCTTTTTCAGCTCTTCTATCTTTAGTGTATAGAAGGGCTACTGATTTCTTTCAGTTAATCTTGTATCCTACTACATTGCTGAAGGTGTTTATCAGCTGTAGCAGTTCCTTGGAAGAAATTTGTGGATCACTTATGTATACAATCATATCATCTGCAAATAGAGATGGCTTCACTTCTTTTCCAATTTGGATCCCCTTAATCTCTTTTCCTTCCCTTATTGCTTTAGCTAAAACTTTGAGAACTATATTGAATAGATAAGGGGAGAGAGGATATCCTTGTCTAGTTCCTGATTTTAGTGGGATTGCTTTGAGTTTTTCTCCATTAAGTTTGATACTGGCTGTTGGCTTCTTGTAAATCACCTTTATTATATTTAGGTATTCTTCCTGTATTCCTGATCTCTCCAGGGCTTTAATTATAAAGGAGTGTTGGATTTTGTCAAAGGCTTTTTCAGCATCTAAGGATATGATCATGTGGTTTTGTTCCTTTAGTTTGTTTATATGATGGACAACATTTGTAGTTTTTCTTATGTTAAACCAGCCCGGTATTTCTGGGATGAAGCCTACTTGGTCATGGTGCATGATATCTTTTATACATTGTTGTATACGGTTTGCCAAAATTTTGTTGAGAATTTTCACATCAATATTCATGAGGGAAATTGGTCTGTAATTCTCCTTCTTTGTTGTGTCTTTGAGTGGCTTGGGTATTAGGGTGATTGTGGCCTCATAAACAGAATTTGGCAATATTCCTTCAGTTTCTACTGAATGTCTGTTAGAATTTGGCACTAGGGGCTGGAGAGATGACTCCGCGGTTAAGAGCGCCGTCTGCTCTTCCAGAGGACCCGGGTTCGATTCCCAGCACTCACATGGCAGCTAACAACTGTCTGTAGTTCTAGTTCCAGGCAAACACCAAGGCAAATAAATAAATAAAAAGTGTTTTTTTTAAAAAAAAAAAAAAGAAAAAGAAAAGAAAAAGAATTCAGCACTAAAACCATCTGGACCAGGGCTTTTATTTTTGGGGAGGTTTTTAATGACAGCGTCAATTTCCTTAAGGGTTATAGGCCTGTTTAGGTAATTAATCTGATCTTCATTTAATTTTGGTAGATTGTCCCTGTTCAGAAAGCTGTCCATTTCTTCTAGGTTTTCCATTTTTGTGGAATACAGATTTTCAAAATATGATCTGATAATTCTCTGTATTTCCTGGGGGTCTCTTGTTATGTCCCCCTTTTCATTTCTGATTTTGTTGATTTGAACACTCTCTCTCTGTTTTTTGATTAGTTTGGCTAAGGGCTTACTTATCTTGTTAACTTTCTCAAAGAACCAACTCTTAGATTCATTGACTCTTTGTATTGTTCTTTTTGTTTCAATTGTATTGATTTCACCTCTAACTTTGATTATTTCCTGCCATCTACTCCTTCTAGGTGAGTTGGCTTCTAATTGTTCTAAGGCTTTCAGCTAAGCTATTAGGTCTCTAGTGTGGGATTTCTCTAGGTTTTTCATATAGGCATCTAGTACTATGAATTTTCCACTTAAGACTGTTTTCATTGTGTCCCACAAGTTTGGATACATTGTGGATTCATTTTCCATAAATTCTAGGAAGACTTTGATTTCTTTCTTAATTTCTTCCTTGACCCAAAGATGGTTCAGCTGAGTGATGTTTAGTATCAATGAGTTGGTAGGCTTTCTTTGGGTTTTGATGTTGTTGAACTCTAACTTTAGGCCCTGGTGGTCCGATATGTTACAAGGAATTATTTTTATCTTTTTTATCTGTTGATATTTGCTTTATGATCAATTATTTGGTCAGTTTTAGAGAATGTTCCATGAGGAGCTGAGAAATATGTATATTCCTTTGCCTTTGGGTGGAAGGATCTGTAGAAATCTATGAAATCCATTTGCATCATAACCTCATTTAGACTCCTTTTTTCTCTGTTGAGGCTCTGTCTGGTTGATCTATCCAGGGTTGAAAGTGGGGTATTGAAGTCTCCCACTATTAGGGTGTAAGAACTTATGTGGGATTCGAGCTTTAGCAGTGTTTCTTTTACATATGTAGGTGCCCCTGTATTAGGAGCATAAATATTTAAGATTGAAATCTCCTCTTGACCAATTTTTTCTTTGATGAATAAGTAGTGACCATCTTGGTCCCTTTTAATTGCTTTCAGCTTAATGTCTACTTTGTTAGATATTAGGATGGCAACTCCAGCTTGTTTCTTAGGACCATTTGACTGGAAAATCTTTTCCAGCCTTTTATTCTAAGCGTGTGTCTGTCCTTGCGGTTGAGGTGTGTTTCTTGTAGGCAACAGAAAGATGGTTTCTGTTGTTGTATCCATCTTGTTAGTGTGTGATGTTTTATAGGAGAGTTGAGACCATTGATATTAAGGGAAATTAGTGACCATTGATTCATATTTCCTGCCATTTTTGGTGGTAACTTGTCTGTATTTCCTTTCTCTAGTGTATTCTTCTGTGGAATTATTGATTGTTTGTGGTTTTATGGATGCATCTGGGGTCCTTAGGTTGGAGTTTTCCCTCTAATACTCTCTGTAGTTCTGGATTTGTAGATAGATATTCTTTCAGTCTGACTTTGACCTGAAATATCTTGTTTACTCCATCTGTGGTGATTGATAATTTTGCAGGGTATAGTATTCTAGTTTGGCATCCATGCTGTTTAAGCGTCTGTATAACTTCTGACCAAGGCCTCCTAGCTTTCATCGTTTCCATTGAATAGTCAGGCGTTATTCTGATGAGTCTGCCTTTATATGTAAGTAGGCCCTTTTCTTTTGCAGCTCTTAAAATTTTTTCTTGGTTCTGTATGTTTTGTGGCTTGATTATAATGTGGCATGCTGACTTTTTGGGGGAGTCATATCTATTTGGTGTTCTGTAAGCTTCTTGTATCTTTATAAGCATATCCTTCTTCAGGTTAGGGAAGTTTTTTTCTATGATTTTATTGAAAACATTATCTGTGCCTTTGAGCTGATATTCTTCTCCTTCTTCTATTCCTTTTATTCTCAAATTAGGTCTTTTCATGGTGTCCCAGATTTCCTGAACATTTTGTGTTATGGCTTTTTTAGTTTTACTATTTTCTTTGACTGGTATATCTATTTGAGCTACTGAG
>PVIH01031717.1:0-10481 GCA_004025045.1 Sigmodon hispidus | reverse complement strand
AACACCTGTTAGATTGGCTAAGATAAAAGGCACAGATGACAGCCTATGCTGGAGAGGATGTGGAGCAAGGGGAACACTCCTCCATTGTTGGTGGGATTGTAAGCTTGTTCAGCCACTTTGGAATACAATATGGAGGTTTCTCAGAAAATTGAGAATCAATCTCCCCAAGGACCCAGCAATACCACTTCTGGGTGTATACTCTATAGAGGCACATTCACACTCCAAAGGTATTAGCTCAACTATGTTCCTAGCAGCATTATTTGTAATAGCAAGAACATGGAAACAACCTAGATGTCCCTCAACTGAAGAATGGATTAACAAACTGTGGTACATCTACACAATGGAATACTACTCAGCAGTAAGAAAAAATGATATCCTAAAATTCACAGGCAAATGGATGGATTTGGAGAATATCCTCATGAGCGAAGTATCACAAACTCAGAGAGATAAGCAAGGGATGTACTCACTCACTAGTGGTCTATAAACAAACAAACAAGAAAAAAAGCCAAACATGCCCAAGCAGCAAACCAGAACCACTGAACAGCTTGGGATCAGAAACACCCTGGACTGACCCTTGAAACCCTAGTCCAAGTATAGGAACACCAGACTCACTCTTGAGGGAGGGGGGACAAAACTGGATTTGGCCGGGAGTGAAGACTGATCCAAGCATTATTGGGCCAGTGTGACCATAGGACTATCTGCTCCCTGCCAAGGGAGGGGATGGGGAGTTGCAGAGAAGAAAAATGATCAGATGTGGTGGGAGGGGGAAGAGATCTTCAATAAGGATATACAGGGATGGAAAAAAAAATTCAGAGGGAAAGCTGAACACAAAGAAAATATATGTGTAGCAATCTTATTTGCATTTCCACCCTTGATAAGCCATGCTTATGATTATTATCCTCTGTATAGGTATTGTTAACTCTTCCACATTTTTAAATTCTTTTTACTGTTTTTTTGATAAATACAAAATAAAGAAGGAAAAAAAAACGTTACTTCATAAAAAAAAATACAGTAGGCTATGTTTATCTATGGGTAAATACGTTTCAGTGCAATCTGTAAATCTCCCCCTATTGAAAAATAAATCAAGACAATTTATGTAAAAATTTCAGTTACATTTAAATACACACAGGGACCACAGAAAATATCATCATAAACATGTCATCATGGAAAAGATACATGCAACAAGATGCAAAGAGCAATATATGTAAAATAAAAGATAGGTGTAATTTTTTTCTGAAATCATAATGTAAAACTTATTTCCAATAAATCACACCCTGAGACACAGAATGACCAATGACCAAGAGAAGTTGTTTGCAACACCCAGTAATCTAGAACATGAAGAAATATGTTCTCTAATTAGACAGCAGGGGAAATATAGACAAAGACACTTACCAGTGATCTGCATAAGCAGAAGCCAGTGTGTGCAATGAACAGAAGATGCTCACTCACATTTGTGATAGGATAACAAGATGTCAAGAAGTAGGTAAGCCACGGGCCACATGGCAGGACAGATTAATGGGAATGTATTGAATTAATATCCAAGAGCTAACTAGCAATATGCCTGAGCCATAGGCCAAGCAGCATTAAATTAATATAAGCCTTTGTGTGATTATTTGGTGCTAAGCTACAGCAGGGCTGAGAGTGGGTCCAAACCTCTAGACAAGACTGGAAAGTCCAGGGCAGAAACCTCTTATTACAGATGATACCATGTGATTCCTGTCTCTTGTCATGTGATGCTCACATCTCCGCAGGACTCAGACAAAGGAACATCATCATGAAATGTAGCTGCTTGTTCTAGTTCCCCTAGAAGTGAGAAAAGACAAAAACCTATATTCTTTCTAATTTGCTCAGTAAGACTTTTTTAATACAAACTTTTAAAAAAATTAATAAATTTTATATGAACTAAAACAGCTGGTATACCCATTAAAATATAATACTAAGTAGATGTAAGTGTCTTTAAGAAGACTAGTATCTTATATGTAAATTATAACAGTTTATGGAAATCAGAAAATCACGAAATACTTGGTTGCTTAGGAATCCATCAGGCATTACTATGTGATTTTATATGTCTTTTATTGTATTCATACAATTAATTTAGATGAATATGAAACAAGTACACTTAGAGGAAACTGTCATGTAAAAAAATAATACATTAGGGGCATGAAGGGAGCTGAGATCATGAGGAGAGAGAGTATCACTCTGTGACCCTGGCTGTTCTGAAACTCATTAGTCGCCCTATTTAGCCTTGATCTCATCCAATTCTCTTACCTCGGGCTCCAAAATACTGAGAGACAAGATCAGAGAGATATATTTTTGTATTTCATCAAGAGTAATTGAAGCTTCCCATATCATGGAAGCTTCTTTGATTCCTTTGCACAAACCTAATAAAGTTATTGTATAATTTACTTCCTATGCCATCTGTGCACTGAACATTGATGGAAGAAACTAGACAAAATAACTAACGTTCCCAAAACTTAGAGCCAGAAGGTAGAGTGTCAGGCAACCACTCACACATAATCTCCATTTTACAATAGTTTTGGGAGCATCGTGGGTTTTTTTTTTTTTCTGTACAAAACTCAAGTGATTTTGTGATGCAGTTGTATTATATTTAAGCTCAATATTAGATGTGGATTCCTATACAAATGGAAATAAACATATGTACAATGCTTTAAAAAATGATAAGAAATTGCTATTATGTGAAGCTGGAAACATCAACAGAATTGTTCTTCAGTTTGTTGGACTAAAGCACACCTGTATCAATTTATCTATATACATGTGTTCACAATGACAATAGCAGTGCACTTTTTCTTACAAAATGATTATTTATCTTCTAGTTTTGCTCCTGAAGAAAACACTTAGATTTGAAACTCCCAATGATGCTTACCAATAGTAGATTCATACAATACCCTTTGAACAGGTTTAAATTCTATATTTGGTCAAATTATAGGTTGCTATTGATGACCCAGTTTTAGTAATGAATAGCTGCCAGTCAGTTCTATAAGAGAACAATAATAACAAACCATATAAAATTTCTCAGTGTAGTACAGTAAAATTTTTGATATAGAGAACTATATAAATTATTGTATTTTTAATCTTTATTCTTTTACATTTTTTCCCATACACACTACTACTCTCCTCCCCTCCCTCCTCCCAGTCTTCTCTCATGCTCCCCCTACTTTCCATCCATTCCCCAGGAAGGGCAAGGAATACCAAGATGAGTCAGTTAGGTCTGGCATATGGTAGATCTGAATTCCTCCTCCCAGGATCAAGGCTGAGTAAGGTGTTCCTTTGTAGGGCATGGGCTCCAAGATGTCCATTCATGCACTAGGAATAAACTCTGGATCTACTGCAAGAGGTTCCACAAACTATCCATACCATTTGACTGTCATCTACCTTTAGAGGGTTTAGTTCCTTTCCATGAAGGTCCCTCAGCTGTAATTTCAGAGTCAGTGAGCTCCCAATAGCTCAGGTCAGTAATTTCTATGTGTCTCCTCCTCATGATCTTGATTCCTTTGCTCATATACTCTCTCCTTTCTTAGGTTCCACAAACTGTCCACACCACTTGACTGTCATCTACCTTTAGAGGGTTTAGTTCCTTTCCATGAAGGTCCCTCAGCTGTAATTTCAGAGTCAGTGAGCTCCCAATAGCTCAGGTCAGTCATTTCTATGTGTCTCCTCCTCATGATCTTGATTCCTTTGCTCATATACTCTCTCCTTTCTTCAACTGAACCAGGAGCTTGACCTGGTGCATAGCTGTAGATCTCTGGTTCTTCCTCCATTTGTTGCTAGATAAAGATTCTCTTCACTTAGTCCAATAGGTGCTGAGAATCTCAAGTTATTATTTTTAAATACCTCTGAGAATCCTATTAAGTAATATTCTCAGAGACAGAAATTCCTTGATATGAATTGAACCATCACCATTACATTTCTAATGTGGTGTTTATCAAAGCATATATGATAGAGTACCTTAGACTGTTGTGAGATAATCTTTGTGTACACTCTGAAGGTGTGTCTTCGCCAAGGTGCCTTCTGATTGGCTTAATGAAGAGCTGAATGGCCAATAGCTAAGCAGGAAAGAATAGGTGGAACTTTGGGGGAAAGATAGAACTCTAGGAAAAAAAGAGGTGGAGAGATGGAAAAGAGACTGAAGAAGCTGGGCATATAATATAGAGGAAGAGGTAACTGAGCCACATGGCAGAATATACATTAATAGAGACAGCTTAATTTAAGTTATAAGAGCTAGTTGAGGAAAAGCCCAAGATAAGGCCAAGAGTGTCCCTGTGTCATTATGTGTGGCCTGGAGGTCTTACAAAGAAAAGTCAGACTACAGTAGTCATTGAAGACGATGCTATATTCTAATGTATAGACCCAACACCAGTGTGTAATCGCCTACAAAGAGCCAGGCTTAGAGGAAGCAAACATAAAAGTGATGTAGAAAGAAAGCAAGCAATAAAAGTTGGGAAGTTCTCATAAACCCAATTTAATGTGATAACAAGGATCGGTCTATTTCTGCCTATAAGTAGTAATTAGAAGTTACTGCAGTCAGTTGAAGAAAATGCTTTAAATTTAAAAATGCTACACACTCAAAAGAACTCGAGATTAAACATGAAATACTACGCAGCACACATATTTGCATTTATCTCTTGTAGAACATATGTTTCCTTCTCAGCTATACAAAGATTTATCATTTGCCATATTTCCACACATTAAATATTGTTAAATGTTCCAAGGCAATACAGTTTATAGATATTTTGAAGATTACAACTAAAAATACAAACTCTTCTTTAATTATATCTTCATTAATTGATAATTTGAGTCGTGCTAAATTACATGAGAACAGGCCCTGTTCCTCCTTTGTATTTCATATAAATATTAACATTGTGAATGCTTATGTGCCTGGTTGGTTCTATGTAAGTTTTAACTCTATGAAGTAGTATATTAGAAACTTTTATAAAGCTGGAAGGTATATAAAAGACTTATGATTTGTATATAATTTTTCTATTCTCTATACAACCATGTGCTTCTGTTTTTAATGGGCTCTCCTATTTTTTTTTTCAAAAAGCTCTTATAAAAACCAATGCTTAATTGCAAGATGCCATCTGCATAACTTTAAACATCCCTCTTGTCTCTTAATAGCAGAAATACTTCATTTGGAACATGGGGACATTATTTTTCAAGTGTCTCTTCCATAGTAATAAGAATTTCCTCTTGGTAAACTATCCTATAAAACAGTAGTACTTGCATTTTATTACAACTCCACAATATGACAAATGATGCTTTTTGATTCTGCTTATTTCAACAAAGTTGCAGTTCATCGCTTTTTCTGTACATTTGCTTTGGTTGTCCATGGTGACATAATTGGAGATAGCTTCTGAGTTTGGGATGGAGGGTTATGTCCACTTCCCTCAGAGTGCTGGGGCCCCATATGGCTTAGACCAGTGCAGAGCCTGTGCATACTTCCACAGTCTCTGTAATTTCATAAATGCATTGGCCTTGTTGTGTCTAGAAGCCTTTTCTCTTTGGTATTCTCTATCCTTTCTGGATTTTGTAATCTTTCTACCTTTGACTCCACATAGTTCCCTGAGCACAAAGGGGAAAAATTTAATGGAGATACCCCATCGTATTTCAGAATGACTGTCCCAAGGTCTGTCGCTCTCCGCAAGTTATTCAACTGTGGGTCTTTATATTTGTTCCTATCTACTACAGGAGGAAGCTTCTCTGATGACGGCTGAGCAAGACACTGAGAGGTCTTTCACTTATCGATTACGGCCTCAGTTTCCAATTTTGTATCTTTATGGGATTTCTCTGTCTGTGAATGTATGTGTCATGTTGTACTTCTTGTAATTTTTCTTTGGCTTTTTCTTTTCTGTTATTTTTTTCATTTTGTCCCATTCAGGTTTATTTTTATTTCATCGAATTTTATTTTACTATTATTATTTTTAAGACAGCTATTTTTTTTCTAACAAGAGAGCAAGAAAAGAGGGGCTTAGATGTCTGGCAGAAGTTGGCAGAGGAGAAAACATAATCAGAATATGTTGTTTGAAAAAAATCTACTTTTAATTAAAAATAAATAAAAATAAGAAGGAACAATCTGCATAACCAGGTTCTAGTTGACAGTTATCTTGGTCAAGCTACATGTGGTAGAACAGATTCAGAATGGCTTTCTGAGGGAAATATCAATTATATGACAAAAAAATCTTCTGATTGGCCTCAGAAAAATTGCTGAAGCTAGAGCAGGCTCTTACATGAAACACAAAAGCCCACTTGGTTCCTGCTGGTCTTTTTCTCTGGTTCTACTTTGGGGTGATGGGGGTCATGGTTATTTTCCACATGAGCATAACTAGTATTCATCAAATTATTTTGCTCATTAGAAAGACCCTATGTCAATATGTGATATTCATAAATTTTTATTAATACTAAAAATTTTCATCACCATGTGTGAACATCCTAGGTTCACTGAAACATCCATTAATAAAGACTTCTGCATTGTATAATTACACCTCAAGATTTTCCGATATTATTGGATCCTGTTGTTCCTTCTCTGTTCATCTAGGAAGCAAAACTATTTCTTTGCTATGTCTCATTTCTGTTTGCCTGTGTTGTCACTGCTTTCTACTTTACAGATTTTGGGGTGTACTGTGGTGATATGTTACATATTTAATAAAACCTGAAATATGGAGAGTTTAACACACAGTCAAAACCCAGGTAGACAGCTCAGGAATTTCTTGATCCTTAAGTACAAGGACAAAACAGCTGAGATTCAATGGCACACACCTTTAATCCTAGCACAGGGAAAGTCTGGGAGTGGTGACCTATGCCCTTAATCCCACAACTCCAGAAACAGAATTTTCAAGTCTGACTACCAAATAGAATTGTTCCCGCCTTTAATCCTAACCTGGATGGGATACAGCTGGCCAGAAGGGTATTTAAGGCAGGAAGGAATCCAGCAGCAGAAGAAGAAGCAACCAAGAGTGAAGCTGAGGAAGTTAGAAGATGATTGGGTGAGAATTGACTGTGGTGTCTTCTCTCTCTGATACTTCATCCTTTTCCTGATATCTGGCTGACTTTCTTTCCTTTCAATCCATATTAATGCAACAGTGTACATATTTTTGCGTGGGCAATTTTCACTTACCATTGCATCAATGCACAAGCTGAACAGTATTTATAAAATGGTTATATGGATTTTCTAGTTTAGACACTAGAGTTCATTCTGTTGTGTTTCCCCCATACAACATCTCTTTCAGTTGTTATTATCATCAATATTTTGACCAGTTCTCCAGACATAGTCCTGATTGGTCTCTAAGTTATCATCTTTTACCTTAGTCTTCACACTGAAGGAATGACAGACATAAATCTGCATCTTAGTGCCCTCTCTATCCAAAGGTCCTGTGTATGAATCCTCTCTACAACCTAGGCCCAAGGAAAGAGAACAGTCTTTTTATGAGATGATTTGTTTCTTTAAATTTAATTTTCACAGATTATACACTGTTAACAAAGTAATTTAGTGTCTGCAAACCCAAATCATTTTAATAATATTGTCATTGTTTATATCACTCAGAGTGAAATACCGTTTATTTTTAGCCTCTAGCAGAGTCCATGGAAATACTATGGAACAACCATTCTAGTGAGAGTGAAGTTATTAACTATATTGATTTCATCCAAACAGTCATTATTATAATTAAAATGCAAAACTTCCTAGGAAATAACTTACATTATTTAAAGATAAAGAGTGGAAAGATGGCCTAGTGTACATGAGTGCTCATTGCACAAATACAAGAAACTGAGGTCACAGACCCATTTAAAGCCAGCATATGGAGGAAGAGAGGGTTCATGAGCTCCCATATTTAATTGAGGAGCTATGCACAGTTGATGGCTTCTGTAGAAGGGAGAGACAGTTATGTGAAAAAAAAAACCAGGGTATGTGAGGCATAGGAGTTATTAGGGCATGTTGGTTATTGTGGTTCACAGGCAACACATCTGGGTAGAACTGTTGGTTATCGGTGTCTTTTGGTACCATGAAAGCTAATTGTCTGGACGGAGGCTTTCAGTTAAGTTCCAGCTCAGGGGCCTCTGTGTCTGAAGTACATATTGTCTTCACAAATGGACACTTTTCACTTTTGGTGGGCAACCAAGGGTAATAGCAATAGTCTGTAATGTTTTGGGAATCTCTTGGTTAGAAATATCAGATGGCCATTCTTGAAAACAAAAATGAAATAAGTAATGGTATATAGACTTAGGTTGCATTTATGCATTTAGGAATATATATGTATAAATATATACATTACATATATGTATATGACAACAATTAATGAAAAAAGAGGTTATGAATTTGAACAAGAGTAATGAGGTGGTATATAGTGGAGGTTAGGGGAAGAAAGGAAAGGGAAAATGATATAATTACATTATCATATCAAATATGAAAGAAATAAAAGCAAAAACTCCAGAAATGGATATACCTGCCTATAAATCCAGTGTTGGAAGGTGGAGAAAGGAGGATCCCAACCTCACTGTCCTTGTCTCAAAGAAAGGCATTGGAGAGTAACAGAGCAAACACCACAATCCTCCTCTGGCCCCCACTTGTGAACACATGGTCACACATACCCAATTCTTCACTCGCACAAAGGCTGTCAATAATATTGCAGACCTAAAGTGGCCAATGACAAACCACTGGCCTTTTCCACCATTAGACTTCTCTTGAGGATCTCATGGTTTTGTCCAGGTCTCCATCTTCTTATGCTTTCAGAATCTGACCCATTTCTTGTACCAGAAAGTAAATCTAATCTTGTTTAAACTAATCACATTTTCTCTCTTGCACTTGTGCTTCCTTTTGAGGCACAGTAACAGGTGGAATTAATTGTGATGAACTGTGGGAAGACAGTCACTTAACAGAGGAACACTTAATCTTGGACATTCATCTCTTTTGATGATAGTGCATCTCGAGTCTTTATGTCTGGATTATAGTTGGGGCTTCAGGTTGGTCAAAGAAAGTCTGTGATGTAGTTCTTAGGGCCTGATGATACAGGAATAAACCACATGATTTGTTTACTGTTTGTGCCACTGAATTAACTGCTAAACCATTGTCTTTTCTTGTTGCCTGAGTGTAATGTTATCTGACAGCCTTTCTAAGTGAATTAGTAAGTTTCCAAATAAAGTCCATCTGAGGTGATGTAAGTTGTGATTTCTCTGCTTGCATGGAGAGTTTTTCCATTGCCATTTTCACCCTGTTGTCTTACTGCATTTTTACTCAAAAGTATTTAATCACAAGTCTGTTTTTTTTTAATTCTAATTTTGTTCAGTGTAAGACCTATTTTTCCTTCTGCTTTGCTAGGAATGTAGATACTAGAATCTCAAGATAAATGGCATATTGCAGCTGCTGGATTTAATTTTTGATATAACCTTCAGTAACTCTGAGAATTTCATACATGCATACATAATGTTTTTCACTCTGGTTTCCTTTCCAACACCCCCTGGTTTCCCCCATCTCCACCTATTAATTTGAGTTATAAGAATATAAGCATTTCACTTTCAAACATAAAAACTTTTTAAACACAAGCTTCCAGAGTAAGTGTAGAGCCACTTTATCAATTCTAAAATACTTTCCCCAATAAACTGATCACTAATTTTGCTATGGAAGGATTTTGTTTTCCACAGTATATATTTGAAATACAGAATATTCTAGTTTTCTGCTCCATTCACACTTTTAAAATGTTTGATTAGCTATATTACCTGATAAATTATTAAACATATTTTTACTTGCATATTTTGTAAATAGGTTGTGCTTAGCTTGAGCTATCTAGGGATTTTTCTTTCCTTCTGGTACAAAATTTTATGAATAGCCACAGTACTTTCATTATTCTCTATTTTCCCCCCCATGTTTGCATATTCTAGATATAAACATCTTTCTCTTATTTACCACTTTTTAAACCATATTAAGTAATATTGAGGTTATTTTTCTGGAAGAATAACAAGGCAAGGCACAAAGGTTTCTGTTGCTATGTTGAATTGCAGCTGTCTATCAAAAAGCAATCCATCAGTTAGTTCTTGTTTTAGGGTTTCCATTGCTGTGAAGAGATACCATAAGTACAGCATCTCTTATAAAGGAGGTAGTGGCTTGCAGTTTCAGAGGTATATTATCATCATGGGAGAAAGCATAGCAGCATGCAGGCACACATGGTGCTGGCTACATTTTAATCAGAAGGCAACAAGAAGCAGACTCTGACACTGGATGGTATCTTGAGCATATATGAGACTGAAAAGCCCACCTCTATAATGATACACTTCCTATGTCGCGCGCAACCTCGCCAGCAAGGAAGACGCAACACCGGATCCTTCTCTTTGCAGTTTATTCGGATTCTTTACAATCTGGTTTCTACTGACTAACTCTTCTCTAACTCCCGACTACTCTAAACTCCTCCTGGGGGGAAGCCTGCTCTTAGCTAAATACCTTCAGGGCATCCAATCCAAGATAGCCACGTGGGCAT
>PVIH01031716.1:0-10482 GCA_004025045.1 Sigmodon hispidus | reverse complement strand
GAAAAATGATCAGATGTGGTGGGAGGGGGAAGAGACCTTCAATAAGGATATACAGGGATGGAAAAAAAAATTCAGAGGGAAAGCTGAACACAAAGAAAATATATGTGTAGTAATCTTATTTGCATTTCCACCCTTGATAAGCCATGCTTATGATTATTATCCTCTGTATAGTTATTGTTAACTCTTTGGCATTTTTAAAATTCTTTTTACTGTTTTTTTTTGATAAATACAAAATAAAGAAGAAAAAAAAAAGAATTATGATCCTCTTGTCAGCCTATTAAGTATCTAAGATGAAAGGCATGTGCTACACCATACTGATTACTTTTACTTTTATGTTTAAATGAGTACTTTTGAAATCAATATAATTATAATAAAACCTCAAAGCAAAAGATAAAGGAGTCATGTACCTTGGTATTTGGTGACACAAGAAGGATAAAGCATTTTTCTATCAAGAACAATCCATGGATGCCTCCAAGCAATCCCAACAGCTTCCAAATAGGACCCTGGTTTTCATGGAAATGTCCAAGCTCTGAGACTTCCTGCTTATGTAAACCAAGAACCTTAAAAAAATGAAAAAGGATTCAGGCCAGGGAAGCAGGTAGGCTAATAACAGAACTTTAGCTCCCCCTCCACTCCTCCAAATTCAACCCCCAGTCTTATCCCCAGCAGAACACTCTCTGTGGTCTCATCCCCCTATGTCCCCATCTCTAGTGAACTACACAGGTCTTCCCCTTCAAATTTCCCTCTCACACTCATTGCTTTATCCCAGCCCCCAACTCCAAGAGGAATACCTGGGAACCCACAGGCTACTCTAGCCATGGAAGCAGGTAGCTAACTGTAGCTCTTCACTGCTCCATCCTCTCCTCCAAATCCAATGTCATAGTCTCCTAGTTTTACCCCCATCTCTGTAGCAAGACATCTGTTGTCCCCTCCCCTCTCTGTCCTCCTCTCCAGCCAATTACTTAGACCTTCTTTCCAGCCTTACTCCTCATTCTTCTGTTATTCCAGTCCTCATTCCAGTAGGCTTTTTCTAGGAACCTACCAGAAAAGTGCACATTTAGGCTTCAGATCCTTATTTTCCCTCCTCTTCTCTCTATCCAATCCCTCAGGTTCATCGTCAACTCCCCCGCAGACCATTTTTGACTTCGCCTCACTTTTCACTGTCCCCATTGTCAGGAGACCAAGCAGATCCTTGTGGAACACCTGCCTTTTCTTTCCTGTGGACCCTGCCTCCAGCTCCCTGTCCTACCCTTATACCCATCCCTAAGTGTTACCTCCTAAAACACATTTTATCAGGATTTCACAGCAGCTACACCTATCATATCCCAGAAGAATTTCTTACCAGGTACTGCGCAGCCATTCCAACCTAAGAACCAATGAGGGCTAAAGAAACTAAGAAACAAAACACTCAGTCAACAAAGACAAGACCAGATATTACTATGTTCTGGTATGTTGTTAATATTTGTCCTTCCTACTGGTTTAATAATAAGCTGATTGGCCAGAAGGCAGATAGACAGTGTGGGCAGGGTTACCAGACTAAAAAACTCTGGGAACAGAAAGAGCAAAGCAGAGACATCAAGGAAGATACCTGCAGATGCAGAGGAAAGAAGACAACCTCTGAGAAAAGGTACCAAACCACATGACTAAACAGATTAATGGAAATGGATTGAGTTAAGATGAAAGAACTAGCTAGCAATATGTCTAAGTCATAAGTCAATCAACATGAAACTATTATAAGCCCTTGTGTGATTATTTAGGGTTTAGCTGCAGTAGGGCTGAGAGTAGGTCCGAACTTGTGGTCTGGGTCAGAAAGTCCAGACCCAGAAACTTCTTATTACAAATGGCGTAACAATGTGAGTCAGATAAAACCATAGGAAGCTTAAAAGGGATTCTAGAACATAGAATTGGAACTAAAAACAGCCTCTGAGTTATGTCTTTCACATGAGCCGTGGTACAGAGTGGCCCTGGCATGGTGTGTGGGCTTGAGCTACAAAATGTCAGGCTTTCAGAGTACAGCTTAAACTACAACAAGGCCAGTTTCTGAATCTCATAGAAGACTAGGTAAGAAAGATTTAAGTTACTGCTTTTACAAGCAAAAAGAAAACGGAGTCAAAGAAAGCTTCTTAGTAGCAGCATTTTCTTGGGAGGGCTCTGTTTGCTGATAGCAAGCAGAGCTGTGGCTCATTTAATAGATGCTTCCTGACTCAGTGTTATTGGCAAAGACTTGTGAGTCTTTTAAGAAGCCCTGCTGCCAAATACTCAAATAGAGTTCATGAACAGTGTACAGCAGCGCTTTACTTGGCAATGTGGACCCTAAAATTTCTCAGAATTGGTATGATAAATATGGTTTCTTCCAGTAACTCTGCCTTGAAGGTAAACTCTCACACACCATAGATCTGAGTGGAGCTGGGGGGATCTTGGTGGACTCAGCTGCCTTTGTCCAGCCTTTAATCCTAGCTACAACTTGGCAGATTAAAGGTATGATGAGAAACAGAAAGAAACAGAGGGAACTGGGTGGAGTCAGCCACCCTAGCCAAGCAAAAGTGTGGTTAGAAACAGAAAAAGATAAGAGATTATAGATATATAGTAAAGACAGATTAGAAACTCAAACAAGAACTTCAGAGATAAGCATCATCAACAGAATATAAGAGACTGGAAGAAAGAATCTCAAATATTGAAGACATGATAAAAGAAATTAACACCTTGACCAAAAAAAAATGTTAAATGTTAAAATAATCCTGGCATAAAACATCCAGGAAATCTGGGACACTATGAAAAGAGCAAATCTAAAACTAAAAGAAATAGAGAAAGGAGGAGAAACACAGGCCCAAGGCCCAGAAATTTCCCTAAACCTAAAGAGGAGATGGCTACCAAAATACAGAATACCAAATAGATGGGGGGGGTGTATCCTTGGCATGAAATAATCAAAACACTAAGCATACAAAAAAGAAAAGAATATTAAAAGCTGCAAGGAAAAACGATCAAGTAACATATAAAAGCAGACCTATTACAGTAACACCTGACTTCTCAGACCACCATGGATTAAAACTGGATTTCAACAATAGAAAGCCTACAAACACATGAAAATTGAACAACTCTCTACTAAATAAAAAGTTGGTCAAGAAAGAAATTAAAGACTTTCCAAAGTGGCGGTTTCTCAGAAAACTGAGAATCAATCTCCCCAAGGACCCAGCAATACCACTTCTGGGTGTATACTCTAAAGATGCTCAGTCACACTCCAAAGACATTAGTTCAACTATGTTCATAGCAGCATTATTTGTAATAGCAAGAACCTGGAAACAACCTAGATGCCCCTCAACTGAAGAATGGATTAACAAACTGTGGTACATCTACACAATGGAGTACTACTCAGCAGTAAGAAAAAAATGATATCCTAAAATTTTCAGGCAAATGGATGGATTTGGAGAATAACCTCCTGAGCGAGGTATCACAAACCAAGAAAGATAAGCAGGGGATGTACTCACTCATTAGTGGACTCTAAACAAACCAACAAACAAACAAGAAAAAAGCAAAGCATGCCCAAGCTGCAAGCCACAACCACTGAACAGCTTGGGATCAGAAACACCTTGGACTGACTCCTTGGATTCCACTCCCCCTAGAGGAACACCTGACTCAGTCTTGAGGGTGGGGGGAGAAAACTGGATCTGCCAGGAGTGGAGGCTGATCTAAGCAATAATGGGTCAGCGGGACCTTGGGACCTCCTGCTGCCTGCCCAGAGAGGGGATGGGGAGTTGTGGAGAAGAGACAATGTCCTGATGTGGTGGGAGGGGAAAGGGACCTTGAATAAGGATTACAAGGATAGAAAGTATGACTTCTTTGTTCATAATAATAAAATAAAAAAAAATTAAAGACTTTCTAGAACTGGATAAAATGAATACATAATATTCCCCAACTTATGGTACTCAATGAAGATAGTTTTAAGAGGTAAGCTCATAGCACTAAGTGCTTACATAAGAAAACTAGAGCTCTAATACTAGCATTAGTGATCTCATGCTAGTAATCTAAATTCTTACCTGAAAGCTCTAGAACAGAAAAGGCAAAATTACATCCAAAAGAAGTAAAGCACAAGAAATAATTAAACTCAGGGATAGAATCATTTGTTGCCTCTGGCCATGATGTAAATACAGCAAGTGGTAATGGATAATTCAGAAGTCAACCCACCAGATAAATAATTCTCTGATGGAAGAACACCATTAGGCAAGGCTTGCAGGGGCACAGACTCTGAAAAACTGATTGCTCTGTCTGTAATTTTTCTCATGTACCATTACATTTTTTTCCCTTAAAGACATCAATGGATGTCCCCCGCCCCAGCCTTCATGCTTATCTTGTGAATATATTCCATCTACTAGGCACACATATATCTATCTGTGTGTGATCAGGAAGATGACTTCTCATTAAGCCCTATAACTTTGATGAATATAAATACTATAATATGCTTCATAACTAGATCACATAATGAGGTGTGCTAGACATTTAGGCCCCCCTATTTTTTAATCACTCATTTGGACTGGCATAAGAAAACAACAATTTCTTTTCAGTTCTAGAGCAAGCCACACACAATTAATTAATTCATAACCTTATAGCAATTTCAAACTAGCCTGAATGTCTCTGTAAACAGATCATAAGTTAAAATTTTATGCATATGCACAAAGGCAGAGTTTCAGATGTCTAACCAAGGTTATTAAGCACAAAGCAACCTAAAATACTATGTCAGTTTCTCTAGCCAGGCCTGGCTGATAACAGAGACCAGCAGCTATGCCCAGCTAAATTTTTTAGTAATACTTTGTACAAACTTCTTACCTTAATTTATGAGATAAAACTCAAGATTCAACTAGCTAACTGTTTATTATTTATAAATAACAATTAATCAGTTAACCAAGTCCAGAGAAAAACAGCTTTATGTGAAAATTTTTTCTCAATCAGCCAGGGCTACAGAAGTTTGACTGGCCTTACAACCTTGAATATAAGCTAACTGGTTCCCTTCCTTATGATCTGGGGTTACAAACAGGATAAAAAACTGTTTTTAGATTTGGGATGGTTTCAATGCCACTATGTCCCCACTTATTCATTGTCATGGTAAATGGCTCTGCTCTTTATTGTTTACCCAAGGAATGTGCTATGATCTTCAGATGCAGCTTTTATAACTTTGCTTATTATGGAAAAAAGCCTCCTGTTAAGTCAGTATGTATATAGTAGTGTAGGGCAAAGGAGCTAGAAATGTATAACATGGGGGAAGGAATTAGAACTTAGGTAGAACTGAGGCTGTAGAAGTAGAATTGGAGCTATAGCAGAAGAATGTAGGGAAGAAGAATATAAGGGCATGGCCAGAACAGATCCTGTGTGCATTTATTACACATAAGAAAATTTTTTTAAGTTCTGTTCCTGAAAGCATTCTCTTAGCAACCCTGGGAAGCAGTTCTGGGGGCTAGTTTCTAAGGCTGCATTAAAAAACATAAATAACATAAAAACAAAGAAATTAATGAAACAAACATTTGGTTCTGTGATTTTGCTTCTTCCTTGAGATTGTTGGTGCACTGGTCCAGCTAATTTTCATTAAGTGGCATGCTCCTATCATAAGGCTTCATATGTGGCCTCAGGGTCCCATAGCAAAGCTTCTAGTACAAGTCTTAGCTCCCATATGTGCATTGGGAGGGGGAGATTTCTATCACGAAATCGTGCTAAGGGTCACCCTAGAGATAAATCAGGCATCAAAGATGAGAAACAGTTTTCAGGTAAGGTGAGTCCCCTGAGCTCAGGGACATTCTGTAGGTAAAGGAAGGTAGAGAACAGAAAGTCTTGCTGGTGGGAAAGCATTCTCATATTGCCAAGCTTTGGGGAAAGCTGCCAGGCCATGATAGACTGCAACCTCTGATCCCGCAAGGCCTTCCAACAGGTTGTTTGAGAAAATTAATAACATTGATAAAACCTTATCCAAATAAACAAAAAGGAGAAAACATAACGAAATTAGAAAAGAAAAGGAGACCTAACAACAAATACCAAAGAAATCCAGAGAATTACAAGGACATACTTTAAAAACCTGTACTTGTAAAAAGGAAAAATCTAAAATAAATTTTCTCAATACTTATCACTTACTGAAGTAAAATCAAGACCAGATAAGCAATTTAAACATACCTATAATCCCTAGTGGTAGAGAAGCAGTGGTATAGAATCTCCTACCCACTGCCCCTAAAAAGCCAATCTCAGATGATTTCCATGCAAATTTCAACAGACTTGCAAAAGGACTAACATGAATACTCTTCAAATCATTCCACAAAACAGAAACAGAAATAACATTGCCAATGTTTTGACATAAATCCTCACTTTATGAGGACACAGTTACCAGATAGTGAAATCACTTAAAGACCCAACAAAGAATTAGAGACCAATTTTCCTTATGAACATAAATGTGAATATCCTCAGTATAATACTTGCAAATTGAATCCAAGAACACATCAAGAGGATCACCCATCATGATCAAGTAGGCTTCATCCCAGAGATGCACAGATGGTTCAACATACGTAAATCAATAAATGTAATCCACCATATAAAAAACTGAAAGAAAAGAGCCACATGATAATCTCATTAGATAAAGAAAAAGTCTGACAAAATCCAGCACCCCTTTATGATAAAAGATTAGGGACATAAGGAACATACCTCAGATTATAAAGGTGGTTTACAGCAAGCCCATTCTGAACATCAACTTAAATGAAGAGAAATTCAAAGCAATTCCACTAAAACCAGGCACAAAAGAAAGTTGTCCACTTTCTCCCCATACCTATTTAATGCAGTAATTAAAGTCTTAGCTAGTGCAAATGAAGAAACTAAAGGGGATAGAAATCGAAAATAAAGAAGTTAAAGTATCCTCATTTGCAGATGGTATGATAGTACACGTAAGTGACCCTAAAAATTCCACTGGAAACCTCTTACAGATAACAAAC
This sequence comes from Sigmodon hispidus, assembly GCA_004025045.1. Classification (NCBI taxonomy): domain Eukaryota; kingdom Metazoa; phylum Chordata; class Mammalia; order Rodentia; family Cricetidae; genus Sigmodon; species Sigmodon hispidus. The sequence goes on along the minus strand of PVIH01031716.1, from coordinate 3,523 downwards.
ACTTTCAGCAAAGTAACTGGATTAAAAAATTAACTCACAAAAAACAGTAGTCCTCCTAAATACAAATGACAAATAGATTGAGAAAGAAATCAGAGAAACAACAATTTTCACAATAGCCTCAAATAATATAAAATATCTTAGGGTAACTCAAACCAGGCAAATGAAAAGCTTGTATAATAAAAATTTTAAGAAATTGAAAAAAATATCAGAAGATGGAAAGATCTTCCATGCTTATGGATTAGTACGATTAACAAAGTGAAAATGGCCATCTTACCAAAAGCAATCTATAGATTCAATGCAACCACTATCAAAATTTCAACATGATTCTTCACAAATATTAAAAGGAAAATTTCAGTGTCATACAGAAACAAAAAAGCCCAGACTAGCTAAAACAATCCTGATTAGTAAAAGAGCTATGGAAGGTATCACCACCCCAGATTTCAACTAGTAATATAAAGCAGCAGTACTAAAAAAAGCAGTATGATAATTGGCACAAAAGCAAACATGTCAATTAACAAAATCAAATTGATTCAGACATAAATTCACATACCTATGGAACTTGATTTTTAATAAAGATGCCAGAAATACACATGGAAAAATACAACATCTTCAACAACTAGTGCTGGCTGAACTGGAAGGCTGCATGTAGAAGAATAGACTCATACTTATGACCTGGCACAAAACTCAACTCCAAGTCAATAAAACCCCAACATAAAACCAGATACACTGAACCTGACAGAAGAGAAAGTGGGAAATATTCTTGAACACATCACAATATGCACAGGAAAAAACTTTCTAAAAAGAACACCATTAACATGGGCACTAAAATCAACAATTAATACATGAGACTTCATGAAAAAAAAAAAAAAAACCTTCTGTACAGGAAAGGCAGTGTCATTTGGACAAAGTGACAGCCTACAGAATGGAAAAGGATTTTTATCAACTATACATTTGATAAAGAATCTATAAAGAACTCAAAACATTAGATACCAAGAAAACAAATAACCCAATCTGAAAATGGAGTACAGATCTAAACAGAATTCTCAGGAAAGGAAACTCAAATGGCCAAGAAGCACTTAAAGGATGTTCAACATCCTTAGCCATCAGGGAAATGCAAATCAAAACCACTTTGAGATACCATCTTACACCTGTCAGGATGGCTAAGATCAATAAAACCAATGACAGTACATGCTGGCAAAGACGTGGAGTAGGGAGCACAAACCTATAAGGCCACTATGGAAATCAATATGTTGGTACCTCAGAAAGATGGAAATGGATCTGCCTCAATCCAGCTAAACTCTACCATTATCTACAGACAACTATTTTGCCTTTAAAAGACAATTCTCTGCCTACTATTGAGTCTCAGTGGAAACCAAACCTTTTACAATGTGCTATCAAGTTACTATGTAACCTGAGTTACCCATCATGAACAAGGTCATAAAGTAGGATCACACAGAAGCAATTTATTATTAAATGTAAGTGGCATATACATGATTGGGCTCAAGCAGGCCCTGAAGGCACAAGTAAATTACTCAAAGAAATTGCCCAAATGCCTATGGTTTCTACTCCCATCATAATGCTGTCTGATGTCAGGTAAGCAACTATAGTGTTATGGGGTGTTTCTTCTGATCTGATGACTGAGGAAAAGACTAGGGCCTGATTTACTAATGTTTCTGCACATTATACATGCATCACCCAGAAGTGGAAAGTTGAAGTATTACAATACTTTTTGGGGGGACAACACTGAGAGTCACTGGTGAAGGGAAATCTTCACATTGGGTAGAACTTCTGGAAATACATATTGTCATACTAGAGAAATGACTAGACATGTAATTGTTCACTGACTCATAGTCTGTAGCTAGTGGATTGGCTGGATGGTAAGGGACTTGGAAAGAACATGATTGGAAAGTTGCTGATAAAGACAAAAGTATGGGTATATTTCTCCAGTTGGGTGAACAATGTGAAGATACTTATGCCCACAAAAATGCTCACACAAAGGTAACTTCAGCTAAGGAGTAGTTCAGTAATCAAGAGATAGGATGTTCTGTGGGCAGTCTCTTTCCCCTGCTATTCTTATCATTACTTAATGGGTTCATGAACAAAGTTGGCCATGGTGGCAGAGATGGAGGTTATACATGAGCTCAGCAACATTGACGTCTACTCACCAAGGCTCACCTGGCTACAGTTGCTTCTGAGTGCCATATCTGACAGTAGCAGAGACCAACACTGAGCTCCTGATATGGTGCTATTCCCCAGGGCAACCAGCCAATGGCCTGGTAGGAGGTTGACTATATTGGACCACTTCCCTCAAGGAAAGGATAACAGTTAGTCCTTACTGTAAAAGATACTTATTCTAGTCTTTTCTTCATGTAAAGATTCTGCTAAAACCACCATCTGTTGACTTATAGAGGCCTTATCCAATATCATGGTATTCCATAAAATCTTAGGTGACAGCCTGGGACAGTGTTCTTCAGAAGTGGTATATGCATTAAATCACCACCTACTATATGGTATGATTTCTCCCATAATCAGGATCCAAGGATCCAGGAGTCAAGGAGAAGAAAAAGGAATAGTTCTACTCACTATCACCCCTAATGGCCTATTAAGAAAATTTTTGTTTCCTGTTCCCAGAATTCTAAATCTTGATGTCCTGAATTTGGGTCCTGAGAGAGGAACACTCCTGCCAGGAGTTCCAACAAACATTCCATTGAAATGGAAGCTCAGACTTCCCTCAGGTCACTCTGGGCTTCTGATGTCCTTAAACCATTAGGCTGAGAAAAGAATACCAGTGTTAGAAGGTGTTATTGACCCAGATCATCGTGAAGAAATTGTGTTTCCTCTTACAATAAGGTATAAAAAATTATATCACCAATGCAGGAGATATTTTGGAGCATCTCTGGGTTGGTGCTACCATGTCTAGTGATTAAAATCAATGGGAAACTACAACAGCCTAATCCAGGCAAGAAGACAAAGGGCACAGGCTCTTCAGGAAAGAAGGTGTGGGTCACTTCTCTGGATAAGAGTCAAGACACGCTGAGCTGCTTACAGAGTGTGGAAGAAATACACAATGGGCAGTAGTTGTAAATACCAGCTAAGCCCATGGGACTAGATATAGAAATGAGTATTATTGTTGACATGAGTGTTTCTGTTGTATTTTTTAAGAATGTGTTGTTCATACAGATATTTGTTTTCCCCTTAATTTATCATTTATTTAACATTATTTAACATTAAGAAATAACAATAAATAATTTAAAAATTATTAATGGTTATTATATTTAAGTTTGAAACATTGCCATCTATTCTAAATATACAATGCATTTGTGGTTGTATGGGGGATAGTTATAGCATGTTAGACATAATTATGACTTGGTTAGATATATAATGCATTTGTGATTGTACATGGAATAGTTTTGTATGGGGGATAGTTATAGCATGTTAGACATAATTATGACTTGGTTAGATATATAATGCATTTGTGATTGTACATGGAATAGTTTTGTATGGGGGATAGTTATAGCATGTT
>PVIH01031715.1:0-10482 GCA_004025045.1 Sigmodon hispidus | reverse complement strand
TAGCTATTTTCTTGTTTCCTTAACTTCTAGCTCTTGGTTGTGCTTCTAATTGCTTGCTGTTTTCCTAAGCCTGCCTTAAATATCTTCTTTGCACAACTGTATCCCATCCAGGTTAAGATTAAAGGCATGAGATACTCTATTTGGTAGTCAGCCTTGAAATCACAGAAACAAGGAAAGATCTCTGTCTCTGGAGTTATGGAACTAAAGGCATAGGTCACCACTTTCAGCTTTCCCTTTGCTGGGATTAAAGGTGTGTGCCATAGAAACTTAGCTGTTTGGCCTTGTACTCACTGAGAACTCCCAGAGATTGTTGAGTTATGTGAGTTGCCTCTGCTCTGTTATCCCTGAAAGTCCCATAGATATCTCTTCCTAGTTCTACTGTGGGTTTATCTCTTGATATTCGAGGTTTTCTTAAATATATAGCATATGACCACACTGGAGTCCTTCTCATCAATTAATATGGCTTAGAGCTATCAATATTTTATACTTTCCTAAGAAGTAAAACATCTATAAATTCTAAAAATCAGTCAAACAACTGAATAGTAATAATATAATAATTTTATTAATTAATAATTAAATAATATGATTTAAAATGAGAAATGAACATAATAAATTTGAGGCCACCGTACAGAGTTGAAATTTATTTTCATGTCTATTCTGATTCTGGCTCAGCCACTTATTCTGGGATTATTTTCTGGACCAATATTGACCTGGTGGGATCCTTTAGTTATTGCTATAAGATCTATTTACCGAAAAATCTATATATATTTTATAAAATAGCTATTTGTGTTTGTTTATCTAGCACTTAACATAAAAGTTATATATACTCACAGTCAGATAGAATTATAGAAAGAATGTTTCAGGAATACATGCACCTTTATTATACATTATCAGAGCACATGCTATAAGAATACTAACTCTGGTCTTTTTTACCTCAAATGGTGGTGTTTACCTGGATTCTGCACCATATCACTTGGATATGTTTTCCTTTGTAACTCCCTAGAGTGAATCATAAGACATAATCAAGAGCAGAGAATTCCAAGTCCTTTCCATGCACTATTGATACTTCAGCTCTATTTCAGAGGAGAATACTTGTATTCATATGTTTAATATTTTACTTAAACCAATTTGGATGTGTAGAAGTTCCTTTGGAACATAGTGTTAGAATCTCAATATCAAGTTGTACATTTTCTTGGTGAAAAAGGAAAAGGTTGTGAATTAAAATATTTAGTCATTGACTTTAATGTATTATAGGTCTAAGCAACTCATTTATAAATTTGTCCCTGCTTAGGGTTACCCTCCTTCATTGCTGGTGGGAATACAAACTTGTATAGCCACTTTGGAAAGCAGTATTGTGGGTCTTCAGAAAACTAGGAATTAGTCTACCCAATGATGCAGTAATGCCACTGTTGGGCATACACCCAAAGGAAACACATCTTATCCTAAGGGAATTAACTTAAATATGCTCATAGGAGAATTATTTGTCATAGCCAGAAACTGGAAACAACCTAAATGTCCCTCAACTGAAGAATGGATTAAAAACTTATAGTACATTTAGACAATGGAGCACTAGGCATCAGTAAAAAATGTCACTCTTAAATTTGAGACAAATGACTGGATCTGGAGCGGATGCTTCTGAGTGAGGAAGCTCAGACCCAGAAAGACAGACATGGTATATACTCACTCATAAGTGGATTTTAGGTATAATACAAAAGATAACTGAGCTACAATCCACATCCTCCCCCACGCCAGCATCTAGGTAACGAGAAAGTTAAGAGAGTCGCTCATAGAATTCTCTGGAAAGGGGAAATAGAAAAAACCCCAAGAACCCACAGGATGTGCCTGGATAGGTCCCCAACCAATAATGGAGTAGTGCCTAAACAAGACATTACCTATAATCAAATGAATAATGCTATCCTAAGTGTCATCACAGAACCTATACCCAACAGTGAATGGAAGTGGAGGCAGAGATCCACGGATGAGCACTGGGCTGAGCTCTTCTTACAGCTGGAATGTGGGGGAGAAAAGTCCCACAGTGATGACTGTCTAGAGCTGTGGAGAGCACACTGAATCAAGAACAGTCCCTGAGGAACCATAGGACAAAGATGTAGGCAATTATCCATTAGCCCTCCAAGGGTAGGCAACTGTTAGTTAGCATGGGCAGTATGTAGAGCCTTCAGGGCAGGGATCAGACTGTGTTCCAGTAAATGGGCTGGCAACTTGGAGCCTATTTCCTGCAGAGGAGTGCCTAACTCAGCCTAGGTATTGGGATGAAAAACTCAGTCCTGTCTGGAGTGGATGTACCATACTGAACTAACCTACCTTGGGACTTCCTGCCCTTTTGGGGGGGTGGATTGTGGGAATAAGTGGGGGGGAGACTGAAGGCAGAGTGGGAGTGATTGGCAACAGGGAAGGATGGATGAGCAGGGGGATACATGGAAAAAAGACTTTTTAAAATAATAATAATAATAATAATAATAATAATAATAATAATAATAATGAAAAATCCAACCAGAGGCTTCACATACACTATATATTTTGCTATAGTTTCTGGGAATAAATGAATTTATGAATACTTCAAGAGAAACTTCCTTGGAAAAAGGTTTGTGCATATATCTGACACCCAAAGTATTGTATTTTTTTACCTCTATTTATTGGCACATTCATGCCACAGCACACATGTGGAGGTCAGGGGACAACTTTCAAGATCTGGTTCTTTTCCTATCACACGAGTCCTGGGGAATCAGTCTCAGATCTCTGGACTTAACAGCAAGCCCCTTTACCTACTGAACCATCTCAGCTGCCGGGATCACCAAATTTCATTTGCCACAGACTCTGTTGGGTTCAGAAATCTACTTTCACAATGTTTCTCTTCTTTAAATAATAATAATAATAATAATAATAATATGCATATTATTTATTACAATCCTCATTATGTTGCATGGCTCCAATTCCCAAGAAACCAAATAAAGTAACTGCCTGAAACAAAAAATAAAAATAAATACTTGGATAAAATTCCAGAAACATCCTTTAAGGCAAGGAAAAAAAAAGAAATTCAAACTTGGCTAGCTTCATGGTTATATGTTAAAATGTCATGGACATTTTATTTGATGAATAAATGTTGGCCTAAATTCTTTCTCAGTGACATATGCCAGCACTGGTTCAAGATCTGAACTGCATTGTTTAATAAAAATGTTAAATTTCTATGTATCACAGCAGTAATTTTAATAGATACCAGAGGTGAATTTTTAAACACTTTGTATTGTGTGTATGTATGATGTAATTGCATACTATGTATATGTTTATGATGGACTTGCATGTTTGTGTTTCTTTGTGCACCAGCATGTGAATACATGATGTAGAATGTGTGTGGAAATTAGAGGTTAATGTCTAGCACTGGTCATTGTGTGGGGCTGCTTTTGAGAATGACTCTCCTGCTGTTTTGCTCACACCAAGCTGGATGGCCTATGGTGTGGGAACTCTATCTCTGCCTTCCATCCTGTGATAGGATTGCAGGGATTAGAGATGCACAGTGTCACATCTGACTCTGTGTGGGCTATGGGCATCCCAATTGAGGTCCTCTTACATGCACGCTTTATACACAGCCAGTTCCCTAGGCCCATGAATGATGATTTTTAAAATAAGTTGATTTTGTCTAGATTAGCCATTTTTATAAATTTGTTCATTGATTTGAGATACTCACTATAGTTACTAAGTTTGGTACTGAAATATGTAACTTCAAAATTATTAAATATTACATATAACTATTTGATGTACCTTATGTACATTAATGTGCATTAACTCTTTCTCCATTGCTTTCTAAATTCCAAAATGACACTCATTATAGATCAGGCTTATGGGGCTGGAAATATTGTTGCTGATTGCATAAATCAAATACTAATAATCAAATAAGTACAGAACTTTTGGTTACTCTCAAGAGACAAAAGAACTAACAGGGTTGTTTTGTATTATAATTTGTTTTTTTAAATTATGTTCTTGACTGCCTCTGCTTTTCCTTCTCTCTGTGTCTCCCCTTACCCTCTTGATCCCTCCTTTTCACCAATCCTTTTGCTCTCTCTCTCTCTCTCTCTCTCTCTCTCTCTCTCTCTCTCTCACTTTAGCAACATCTGCTAGAGTTTGTAGATAAAGATATGAAACAGAACCACATTTTTATAGAAAGTGACACATTAAGGCATCTACAACTGTCCAGTGATTGTGCCATATCAGCTATGTCAGATAATCTGGGAAAAATCAAACAGAAGTTTTAATTCCCTGCATCAGAGAACAAGTATCTATGTGAATGTTAATGCAGAGATGTAGAGTACAGTCTACAGACTGATTGACACTCCACTTCAGTTACCGTTATTAGTTGTGAAGTAGTTTTTTTCTTCCTTAACTTGAACATTTTGAGAAAGTAACAATTATGTTTCCTCTTTTCCAATTCTTCTAAAAAATAAGATAAAAGAAGACGAAGAAAAACAAAGAAGCAGGTAGATGAGGTGGTAAGAAGAGGAAGAGGAAGAAAGGGAAGGGCAGCTGGAGGAGGAGGAAGAGGAGAAAGAAGAATTATGATGAATAGAATTGATCTGACTGGCATTGGTTATGTTCAAAGTCCCTTCAAACAGAGCACACCCTGGGAGTCTTGGAGATTTGAGTGTTTTATAAAAGAATGAAGAATCCATGATGGAAGAAGATCTGCTTGTAGGCAGAAGTTTCAACATCTCTCCTGGCCCCGAGGTCCTGCAGCTGCTTATACAGTAATCACTCATATGCTTAATATTAATTGCAAATTCTCAGGTCTAGGGTTAAGGCTTCTTGCTATGTAGCTCTAACAACCTAAATTAATCCATAATTATTAATCTATGTATTGCCACATGTCTCATGGCTTTACTTGTGCTTTATTACATTTTTCTTCCCTGGAAGCTCTCAGCATCTCATCTCCCCTGACTCTGCTTTTCCTCTTCCTATATCTCTTATTTTTCCTGTCTTGCCATAGGCTAAAACAGAGTTTTCATTAATCAGTGGCAGCAACACATATTCACAGCATATAGAAAGACCACTGCACAGCATCTGCTAACTCCTTCATCGCACATATGGGGATAATAAAAGCTGAAAACACCACAGTGACTTTCAAAACTTTCATGTGAACTCAACTTCAGCACTATTCAGTTTTTATATTGCATTCAAGTGGTCTATATATCAATAGTTACCATAGTCTTGATCACTTGATAAACAGGTTATTTCTGTCATCATTTTAATACATTTGACAAATACACTGTATAAGTTTATACATTTTTCCCCAAAATACAAAAGCAAGGATTACTAAAAATTATGAGTTGCATAACAAGGACCGCTCTTTGACAGACAGGTGTGACAGTGGCCAGAGGAGGTACTTTTGCAAGCTGGGTTTTGAAGGAAAAAAATCACAAGGTTAGGCAAGGATCACAAGGTTATACCAAAAACACAAGTTTATTCTTTACAATATATTTGAGCACTAGTTTGGAAATGAGCTTGCCATAGTCAGCAGTTGCTCACTTTCTTCAGTGAATTAAACTATTTGTCAAATAGATCTGTTACTTCTTTGGTTATAGTTACTATTTAATACTATTTGCAGCTATTATAATGGGTAATGTTTCCCTTATTTCTTTTTCAGCCCTTTTATCTTTAGTGTATAGGAGGGCTACTTATTTCTTTGAGTTAATCTTGTATCCTGCTACATTGCCAATGGTGTTTATCAGCCATAGAAGTTCCCTGGTAGGATTGTGTGGGTCACTTATGAATACAATTGTATCATCTGCCAATGGAGATAGTTTCACTTCTTCTTTTCCAATTTATATCCCTGTAATCTCCTTTCATTCTCTTATTTCTTTAGCTAAACTTCGGGAACTATATTGAATAGATAAGGGGAGAGAGGACATCCTTGTCTAGTCCCTGATTTTAGTGGGATTGCTTTGAGTTTTTCTCCATTAAGTTTGATGCTGGCTGTCAGCTTCTTGTAGTTTGCCTTTATTATATTGAGATATTGTCCAGGTATTCCTGATCCCTTCAAAGCTCTTATTATAAAGGAGTGTTTGTCAAAGGCTTTTTCAGCATCTAAGGATATGATCATGTGGTTTTGTTCTTTTAGTTTGTTTAAATGATGGATAACATTTACAGTTTTTCATATGTTAAACCAGTCCTGCATTTCTGGGATGAAGCCTACTTGGTCGTAGTGAATGATATTTTTTATATATTGTTGTATACCATTTGCCAAATTTTTGTTGAGAATTTTAGCATCAATATTCATGAGGGAAATTGGTTTGTAATCCTCCTTCATTGTTGTATCTTTGAGTGGCTTGTGGATTAGGGTAATTGTGGCCTCATAAAAGGAATTTGGCAATATTCCTTCAGTTTCTACTGTGTGAAATAGTTTGAGGAATAATGTTAGTAATTCTTCTTTGCATATTTGGTACAATTCTGCCCTGAATCCATCTGGACCTGGGCTTTTATTTTTGGGGAGGCTTTTAATGACAGCTTCAGTTTCCTTAAGTAGAAGCCATAGGGTTCTCTGTACTTAGTGACAATTATGACTAACCCTTAACCCTGACAATTAATTGCCAGGAGTGACAATTAATTCTGTGCAAGTTCATTATGCTCTCTGAACCAGTGTTTCTCCCAACTCCCTGATGGTCCCCTCAAGTTTGCTGCAGTTCTGTCCTCAACAACATAAATATCACAGCAATCTTCATGAACCTGGAGAGCATTTTATCAGTGACAGCCAGGCACCAAGATGGCAAAATGGCCATTAGTAAATGGAAACTAAGAAACTCATGGTAGGGAAAGTAAAATTAAGACAGGATGACCATGGCTTGGGCAGTGTAGAGTGAAATATAACTACTTGGTAAGATGGGAAGGTCTATCCCAAACATTGAGTTGTATTGATATTGACCATATTTAGTAACTACATATCCTGTCTGCATACAGGAAAGACTAGATTTTATAAATTATTACCAAAATAAAAACTAGTCATTCACTAAGTTGAGAAATTATTGCTTTGGACTCTGAAGTGAGAGCTAATTTTTTAACAATTGAAAATGCATAAAATAATAATCAAGATCCTTTTATAGGATCTTTTTGGTATAGAAGCAAGAACCCATTGATATTTAAGTTTCCAAGGTTTCTTGAGAAAATTTCATCAACTCAGGGTAGTTGTAGTTCTATGACATGTGAAAAGTTAAAAGAATAATTTATAGATTTTTCTAATTCCCTAGCTAGTAACTTAACTAATTGCTGAATCCATTGAAGTACCTATATAAGCATGAAAATAAACACATATACTTTTATTAACATATATGTTTATATATAAATGTATGATTTATGTACATAATAAACACATATATGGAACAATTAAAATTATATATCATTCTTTTTGATAATAAGAAAAACCTGAAAACCATTGATAGCTTATAGTGTTTGTAAGAAACCATTTGGTCTGGTGTGTGAACAAATAGGAAGTTTAATAGAATATGACAGTGGAGAGAGGCCAGGAGGATTCTTCTCCTTTTTTGGTTGGGAGATGAAAACACAGATTCTAACATTCAAAGTGATGCACACCAGGATATCTTAGAACTTCCTGGCTTTTGAAGCAAGACCATACTGGTCCAGGATGTTCCTGTTGTACCTTGACACCCCCTGCTGGCCCTGAGTGTCTCTGCAGTAAGGTTTTTGAGCAGGCTCACATTGGATTGCCTCACTGTGTCTCTGGCACAGTAATACATGGCTGTGTCTTCAGTTTGCAGACTGTTCAGTTTTAAGAAAACTTGGCTCTTGGAGGTGTCTCTGCTGATGGTGATTCTGGATTGCAAAGCAGAATTATAATTTATGCTTCCATCACTCCATATTCTTGCCATCCACTCCAGACTCTTTCCTGGAGGCTGGCGGATCCAGTGTATACCATAGCTGGTTAAGGAGAGCCTGGAGACAGTGCAGGTGAGAGACAGGGTCTGTGAGGGCTGCACCAGGCCTGGTCCTGACTCCTTCAACTGTACCTGGGACAGAGCACCTGGGGACAAGCAACATCAACATCAGTCCTACATCCCATAGCTGACATGCCTGGACCCTCTCCTGAAACCCTGACACACTCACAGCTTGGAAAGTTCAGCAGGGACAGGAGCAGCAGCAGGAGAGCCATGCTGTGTTGTAGTTCCAGTGAGGAGGAGATTGAACTTCAAAGGTAGGTCTTGGCTTTCAACCTGAGCCTGGGGGATGTTTTGCATTGGGGGAGGTTCCTGAGAGTATAAAAGAGGCACAGGCTACAGTACAATTTCCCTTTCAAGACAGTGAGATTTGCCTTGTGTTTCTTCGAGTTACTGGAGATACTAACCAAAGAACATTTTCCTGATACTTTCTAGATTTCCTCTTGCAGATAAATAGGAAATACTATAACTTAAGCTTTGGAGAAAAACATCAAAATGTTTACACTAACTGAACTCACTTCTATTCATTTAGTGCTGTAGAACAGGATTCCATGTCCTCAGTGCATTAATCTAACTCCTCTAGTAGAGGACTGAAATGAAACTGTGGCTCTTTGTGACCAGAAATCCTGAATAAGGAACTACTTAAAATTATTTCTCTTGGTGTCTGTGGAGTTGTGTTGGGTCCTGCCCAACTACTCAATGGTCCTTGATATGAGGGAAGTGTGGATTGAGAAATATCAGAGATAGCAAGAATTAGAGATAAAAAAGAAATATGAGAGTTCTCTCAGTAAAGATTGTAGCAGCCCTGAGTTCATTTCACATGGGCTATTTATACACCAAGAAAAGAGGATTCAATAAACCTCCCCTTCTCAAAGACACCATTGTCACAAAGTACAGACAAGTGCAAACACTTTCTCTACTCAAAACTTGCAACATTAAGTCTTAAAGAATAAGGAACCTGGTAAATATGGCTTTGGTCAAAACATCAGGTTTCACATACTTGCAAAAGTTTAACAAACTTGAACTGTCAGACCTTGAGTCCACATAGGATAAAGTCACACTATGGAGTCTATGTGGGCCCCACAGGGTTGTCTCATTTTTAAGATTTCTCAAAAAATACTCAGAAGTTCTCAATAGCTCATGTCAGCTCTCTCTGTGGGATTTATCATCAAGATCTTGGTCGCTTTATTCACATAATCTCTCCTCCCTCTTTTCAATTGGAGTGGGAACTTGACCCAGTACTTAGCTGTGGATCTCTGCATCTGCTTCCCACAGTTGCTAAATGTACGTTCTATAGTGACAAATAGGATGCTCATCAATATGATTATGGGAAATTCAGTTCAGGCTCCCTCTTCACTACTGCTTGGAGTCTTAGCTTAGGTCATCATTGTGGATTCCTGGGTATTCTGGGGAGCCTCAATAGACCAGAACTAGAACCTCTGAAGATGGATGACAGTTGAAGGGTGTTGGCAGGTTATGAAGCCTTTGGGAATGGGACCGGAATGTATTCCTATTGCATGAACTGGTTTGTGGAGCCCATTGTCTGCTCAGTCTGGATGCTGGAAGGAGGGCCTTGGTCTTCATTAATTTGATATTCCAGACTGCATTAACTGTCCTTGGGAATCCTTACCCTCTTTGAAGAATGGATGGAAGATAGGAGAGGGGAATACTGGGAAGGACTGGAAAGAGGGGAGGGGGAACATTGGTGGGTATGTTAAAAAACTTTTAAATAAAAAAGAAACTGATACATGAAAAAATAGAATAATGACACCCTAGGAAAAAAAATGACTCCTGAGGAATCTGTTTACAAATATCACAAGTGATCCCATGGTATTCTAACAGGAAATCTGTGGGTCTGATTTGTGTTCCATCTTTCTGAGGCTCAGACTTCACTTTCTCACTTATGAACATCTTACCTGGGCGCTAGTCTTTGTCCTTTTTAATTGATGTCAGTTGATCTATATGTAATATTCTATCTTTCCTGTCACTGTTCTCATCTTCAAGCCACACCCATGTTCCTAAGTATGATTGTTGCATTAGTGAAGGTTGGGAAGGTCCATGTTTCATAACTTCATAAAAGGCAGTAGACTGACATCTGCTTGAGGGTTCTGTTAATTGAATTGAAAAAATAAGCCAGAGCTGCTGAAGTGGTGACAAGAGGTGGAGGGGAGAGCAGAAAAGAACATGGGATCCTGTGCCCTGAGGGAGAATTCTCCATGGCTTGGAAGTGTAAATCACCCTGGCAGAGAAGTGCAGAGGTGGAACCAACCTGTTCAGTCAGTACTCAGGATGTCTGTCTAGCTGGGCATTGGAGACTTATTTTTTTTGTGTGTATAATCTTTTTACTGTGAGTTGTGGTGGAAACAAGTCTGAACTTTAGGCAGATGGCCATCCTGTGGATGTTGTGATTGTCACCCACAGGGTGAATGTTGTGATCTCAGGAAGCTGTTTAGAGAACACAATGTCAACATTCCCATGAGGTGAATTGGATAGTCATTCAGTGGATTAAGCATGCTGTCATCATTTA
>PVIH01031714.1:0-10483 GCA_004025045.1 Sigmodon hispidus | reverse complement strand
CCCTTAATCTCTTTTCATTCCCTTATTGCTTTAGCTAAAACTTCGAGAACTATATTGAATAGATAAGGGGAGAGAGGACATCCTTGTCTAGTTCCTGATTTTAGTGAGATTGCTTTGAGTTTTTCTCCATTAAGTTTGATACTGACTGTCAGCTTCTTGTAATTCGCCTTTATTATATTTAGATATTCTGCCTGTATTCCTGATCTCTCCAGGGCTTTAATGATAAAGGAGTGTTGGATTTTGTCAAAGGCTTTTTCAGCATCTAAGGATATGATCATGTGGTTTTGTTCCTTTAGTTTGTTTATATGATGGATAATGTTTACGGTTTTTCGTATGTTAAACCAGCCCTGAATTTCTGGGATGAAGCCTACTTGGTCATGGTGGATGATATCTTTTATAAATTGTTGTATGTGGTTTGCCAAAATTTTGTTGAAAATATTCGCATCAATACTCATGAGGGAAATTGGTCTGTAATTCTCCTTCTTTGTTGTGTCTTTGTGTGGCTTGGGTATTAGGGTAATTGTGGCCTCATAAAAGGAATTAGGCAATATTCCTTCAGTTTCTACTGTGTGAAATAGTTTGAGGAGTAAAAGTAGTAATTCTTCTTTGAATGTCTGGTAGAATTCGGCACTAAAACAATCTGGACCAAGACCTTTATTTTTGGGGAGGTTTTTAATGAGAGCTTCAATTTCCTTAAGTGTTATAGGCCTGTTTAGGTAACTAATCTGATATTCATTTAATTTTGGTAGATGGTACCTGTCCAGAAAGCCGTCCATTTCATCGAGGTTTTCCATTTTTGTGGAATACAGATTTTCAAAGTATGATCTAAAAATTCTCTGTATTTCCTGGGGGTCTGTTCTTATGTCCCCATTTTCATTTTTGATTTTGTTGATTTGAACATTCTCTCTCTCTGTTTTTTGATTAGTTTGGCTAAGGGCTTATCTTCTTGTTGATTTTCTGAAAGAACCAACTCTTTAGATTCATTGATTCTTTGTATTGTTCTTTTTGTTGCAATTGTATTGATTTCAGCTCTAAGTTTGATTATTTCCTGTCATCTACTCCTTCTATGTGAGTTCGCTTCTAATTGTTCTAAAGCTTTAAGCTGAGCTGTTAGGTCTCTAGTGTGAGATTTCCCTAGGTTGCTCATGTAGGCATCTAGTGCTATGAATTTTCCTCTTAAGACTGCTTTCATTGTGTCCCACAAGTTTGGTTATGTTGTGGATTCATTTTCATTAAATTCTAGGAAGACTTTGATTTGTTTCTTAATTTCTTCCTTGACCCAGAGGTGGTTCACCTGAGTAATGTTTAGTTTTCATGCATTGGTAGGCTTACTTTGGGTTTTGATGTTATTGAACTCTAACTTTAGGCCCTGGTGGTCCGATATGTTACAAAAGATTATTTTCATTTTTTTGTATCTATTGATATTTGCTTTATGACTAATTATGTGGTCAAGTTTGGAGAAAGTTCCATGAGGAGCTGAAAAACATATATTTTCTTTTGTATTTGGGTGGAAGCTTCTGTAGATATCAATTAAATTCATTTGCATCATAACCTCTGTTAGACTACTTATTTCTCTGTTGAGTCTCTGTCTGGTTGTTCTGTCCAGGATTGATAATGTGGCATTGAAGTCTCCCACTATTAAGGTGTAAGAATTGATGTGGGATTCGAGCTTTAGCAGTGTTTCTTTTACATAGATAGATGCCCTTTTATTAGGGGCATAAATATTCAGGATTGAAATGTCCTCTTGACCAATTTTTCCTGTGATGAATAAGTATTAACTATCTTGGTCCCTTTTAATTGCTTTTAGCTTAAAGTCTACTTTTTAAGAAATTAGGATGGCAACCCCCACTTGTTTCTTAGGACCATTTGACTGGAAAATCTTTTCCCAACCCTTTACTCTAAGCCAGTGTCTGTCTTTGTGGTTTATGTGTGTTTCTTGTAGGCAACAGATGGATGGCTTCTGTTGTTGTATCCATCTTGTTAATGTGTGACCTTTTATAGGAGCATTGAGTCCATTGATATTAAGGGATATTAGTGACCACTGATTGATATTTTCTGTCATTATTTGGTGGTAACTTGTTTGTATTTCCTTTCTCTGGAGTATTCTTCTGTGGAATTACTGATTGTTTCTGATTTCATGGGTGTATCTGGGGTCCTTAGGTTGGAGTTTTCCCTCTAATACTGTCTGTAGTGCTGGATTGGTAGATAGATATTGTTTCAGTCTGACATTGTCATGAAATATCTTGTTTACTCCGTCTTTGGTGATTGATAATTTTGCAGGGTATAGTATTCTACTTTGGAAGACATGCTCTTTTAGTGTCTGTATAACTTCTGACCAAGCCCTTCTAGTTTTCAGTGTTTCCATTGAATAGTCAGGTGTTATTCTGATGGGTCTGCCTTTATATTTAAGTTGGCCCTTTTCTTTTGCAGCTCTTAATTTTTTTTTTCTTCTGTATGTTTTGTGACTTGATTATAATGTGACACACTGACTATTTTTGGAAGTCATATCTATTTGGTGTTCTGTAAGTTTCTTGTATCTTTATAGGTATTTCCTTCTTCAGGTTAGGGAAGTTTCCTTCTATGATTTTATTGAAAACATTATGTGTGCCTTTGAGCTGGTATTCTTCTCCTTCTTCTATTCCTATTATTCTCAAGTTAGGTCTTTTCATGATGTCTCAGATTTCCTGAACATTTTGAGTTATGGCTTTTTTGGTTTTAGTATTTTCTTTGACTGATAAATCTATTTCAGCTACTGAGTCTTTCACTTCAGGTATTCTATCTTCTGTCTCTTGAACTCGGCTGGTTATGCATGTATCTGTGTTTCCAGCTTTTTCTTCAGGTTTTCTATTTCCATCTTTGCCTCATTTTGTGCCTTTTTTATTGCTTCTATTTCACTTTTTAGTTCTTGGCATGTTTCTTTCATAGATTTGTTCACCTTTTCCAATTTTTTGTTTCTTTTTTCTTCTATTTCTTTAAGGCATTTTTTCATATCTTCTTTGAGAGCTTAGATGATTATCTTAAAGGAATTTTTGGTGTTGCTTCCTTCTGTTTCCTCTTCATTGCTCAGTTCAGTGCTTGTAGTTGTAGGACCGCCACTTTCTTCTGGAGTTATCTTGTTGTTCTTTACATTATTATATATATTTTTTGCACTGGCATCTGCCCATGGCTTCAGTGGTTCACAATTAGGTGTATCCTAGTCAGTTTTCACACATGGGCTTGTGTGTCTCCTGTAACATCTGAATAAAAGGTCTGCTCAATCTCTACCTCGATTCTGGGCAGGGAACTGGATTTCAAGTCTTCAGTGATGCTGATTGATCAGTTGGAGGAAGGTGGCTATGCAAAATTCCTCAGCAGCAGCTGGGGGGACCCTGGCAGACCGAGTTTATCTCTGTCTGCTACAGAGTGTATGGGGACAAGCTCCACATACAGCCCCTGGCCCTGGAACCAGAACCCAACTGGAACACAATTTTCCCTGGCAAGGATTCAGGCACTGGGGCCTGCTGAACCCAGCTCACCTTTGGGCAGAGTCTGAGACTGTCTTTCAGAGTCCTCAGTCCTTTGATCCATTGGAGGTGGATGGTTGTGCAAAATTCCTCAGCAGCAGCTGGGGGGGACCCTGGCAGACTGATTTTTATTTCTGTCTGCTACACAGTGTGTGGGGCAAGCTCCACAGACAGCCCCTGGTCAAAAGGGATTATTTCTATCGTTCATTAAAAAAATACTTTTGAATGAGAGAAAGAGATTATGAAGTTGAGTGAATTTAGAGGTGGAGACATTCTGGAAGAAGTTCAGGATAGAGATGACTATTATCAAAAATTATTGCATTATACTTTCAAGGAATCTATTAAAATATTATTTAACATAAAGTAAGAGAATTAATGAAAAAGAAGTTAATGGTGGATAGGTTGTTGGATTCTATGAATTTTTCAGTAGTTTTTATAATTAATAATTTATCACTGGTAGGTATGTAGTCACCTATAACAAAGGTTCTTCAGTTTTGTGTCTACTACTCAAAAGTTATAATAATTGATCTATGGTGTGGCCTGGGAGACAATGTAAATTAATTAACTGTTTATGTTAATTTTATAAATTTGAAATAATATATAATCTTGACAACATAACTGATTTTTAAACTCCTGTAATTTTTTGTAAAATTGACTCATCTGTAAAGTAAATGTTTTACATCATGGATTTTGTTTTTTATTACCAGAAAAACTGACAAAAAGTTTATGGCCCTTTTTTAGAATTTTATAAATTAAATTATGGTGATGATTTTACCTAAAATAAAACTTTAGAAAACATAAAACAATGTTATTTGAAAATTCAGTAACATTTTCATATAAATGCAGTGCAGTTTTTGGTACTTCAGAGTATAAAAATCAATATATTTTTAATATATTTTTGAAGAATTTCATAGAACACTGTATCTATATTACTCAGCCCCTGTATCTTGCCTTTCCAATTTTACCTCCCCCTCACAAATACATGTTTTCTACTTTAAGAAGTATTACTGTTACATATATACATATGTGTATGT
This sequence comes from Sigmodon hispidus, assembly GCA_004025045.1. NCBI lineage: Eukaryota > Metazoa > Chordata > Mammalia > Rodentia > Cricetidae > Sigmodon > Sigmodon hispidus. Next base: position 5,946 of record PVIH01031714.1, on the reverse strand, counting down.
ATATAATCTTGTGAGATTACATACTTTGTTTCTACGTGCATGTGTCTAGTTTCTAACAAGGGCTGAGATTGATATTAAAGAGAGAAGTGAACAAATACTCATGTGAGTTAACAGTAGTATACTGAAATTCACAGAGCATATCCTCTGAATCATGATATAAATCTGTAACTTGCACATTACTGACTTTTTTGTTTATTAAATCCATTAAAAAAAATTTCAGCTTCATGGAGACTATACCACAACCAAAGTACTGTTTATGAAGACCTCAGGTAGATATTTTTGCATAAATTAAATTTTTTATCATATTTCATATTAGTGCCCATACTCATCTTTTTAAGATTATTGAATGATTTTGAGGGACAGTTGAAGTAATTAAAGTAAAAAGAAAATAAATATATTCTCCAGGACATATAAATGTGTAATTATAAAAAAAAAATTCTCCTAAATGAATGAAAGAGAAATGAAGGGGAGAACATTCTCCTAAATGAATGAGAGCTGGAAAGATTTCTCAATGGTTAAAAGCATTGACTAATCTTCCAGAGGTCCTAGGTTCATTTCTCTGCATCCACATGGCAGCTCAAAATGATTTTTCACTCTATACCAGGCAGGTATGGGTGAGAAGACATGCATGCACATGATGTAAACATAAACATAACATTTTTAAAAATTAAAGAAAGAAATGAAGGAGATACTACTAATCTCATTTTGGCCTGACCAGATATACACAGACACAAGGATGATAAATAAGAAACCAGCAATTGTCCTTTTCTCTAGTGTTTAGTTGGTTTTTTGCAGGGAGAGGAGTAAGCAAGCAAGCAAGGGACTGTTTCACGTGGTTCAGCACACATACAATTTCAGTCAAATTCATAAGTTAGTGATTAGTGATACTCTATTATTAACAAAATTTTCTTATCATTCTGATGTATTTTGTTTGTCCTTGGAGATAATGCCGTGTGAAAATTATTTGTAACTTAATATTTGTGATATTTTGTGAGTTTTTGTCATTGTAAATATGTGGTGTAAACATTATTTGTAATTGTTAATATTTGTGGTTTTAGGAGTTGCAATCTGTTGGCCTAAATACCTTGTTTTAGAAATAGTTTCTGACTTCTCTCAATAATTTGTTATAGTCAAACAAGCTGGGTAGCCAAGGCATAAATCCTTTCAAATGTTTGCATTTGGTAAGACTGGCTGAGAGTTCTCTTATTCTTATTGATTTTTAAAAGCTAAAATTATCTATCATCCTGATATTTACCTATTGGCCAACCATAAGGTAAAATTATATCCCAGCACAGACAAAGAAAAACAATATCACATTAGGACTCAAGAAGTTTTTATTCTTATTAGTTAATGCTTAAGACAAAAGCTGCAAGTGAGAATGTTTATTGGTCATAGTCCTATTGAAACAATACTTGTAAATATTTAGATTTATATACCAAAAAAGTAATTTGGCAAATAATGAGCATTGTATTATGAAGGTTACCCCATAAACAAAATTATCATGATTTTTATGGAGAGATTTAAATTTCAATGAGTCACTAACTGTATCAGGCTAACATCAAACTCTTAAGGAAAAGAAAAGGCAAAGGAACATTTTAAGGTAATACTTTGAGTTGTTTATAAGACATAATTTATGGTTATTAGATTACTATTAATTCACTGAGTGACAGAAATGTAATTTTCTTTTCTGCAGTGAAGGGAGAGACTCAGGCCATAGCAACAGCATTCTCTAACTTATTATTGTGGTGATTCTCCTGTCATATCAATAAATAGAAGGATATGTCCTCTTATACCAACCACCCAATTTAGGAAAATGACCATTCTCTAAGACAAGAGAAGACTTTTCATACCTACTGGTGGCCTCCTGTTGATGATTCCTGAGCCTGAGTAGCCTGTGTGGCTTTGCGGCATAACTTTATTCCAGTTACATGGTCTTAGTACTGAAGACATAAAGAGACATTCTGGTATTAGTTGGAGTATTTCAGTAGTTAGTACACTAGAATAAAATTCAAATATTTTATCAGTCACAGGATTTTTTTATACTAAATTTTATGTGAAATAATAAATATTCCTCAATTTCAACACAGCAAAACAGACAAAATAGATGAAGATTTCCATTAAATGTTTGAATATGCCCTGTGTAGAATTCAATAATTCCATATAGCATGCATTTAGGCAATAGGTAAACATTTTTTCAGAAATCTTATACTTTCATATGTTTTGTAACTATTCCTTTAAAAGTTGTCTACTTTAGGTTCAGGGACTGGGTGCTGTCTGCAGAGATTGTCTCAGTGCATTCTGTAGCAGGCATAGATAAACTATGCCTGCCAAGGTCCCCTAAGCTGCTGCTGAGGGAATTTGCACGGCTACCCACCTCAAACTGAGTAAACAGATAAGGACTCGGGACCCTGAAGGACAGACTTAGACCCCGCCCAGAGGTGAGGAGGGGTCAGTAGGCCTGAGCACCTGTATCCCTCCCAGGGAGAGTTCAGCTCCCATCGATTCCTGTTCCAATTGCTGGACCGGGTGCTGTCTGCAGAGGATGTCCCAATTCACTCTGTAGCAGGCAGAGATAAACTCTGACTGCCATGGTCCCCCCAGGTGCTGCTGAGGGAGTTTGAACTGCCACCACCCCGCCTATAATTTGTCAAACAGAGAAAGATTGAAGACTTGAAATTCAGTCCCTTGCACAGAGCAGAAGTAGTGATTGAGCAGACCTTTTCCCCAGAGGTGACAGGAGGCACACAAGTCTGAATGCCACAACCAGGAGCCACCTAATCATGAACCACTAAAGCCATGGGCAGACACTAGTGCAAAAACTTACATAATAATATAAAGAACAACAAGGTAACTCCAGAAGAAAGTGGCAATCCTACAAACACAAGACCTGAACTGAGCAATGAAGAGGAAACAGAAGGAAGCAACACCAAAAATTCCTTTTTGATGATCATTGAAGCTCTCAAAGAAGATATGAAAAATTGCCTTAAAGAAATAGAAGAAAATACAAACAAAAAATTGGAAGAGATGGACAAATCTATGAAAGAAACATGCCAGGAACAAAAAGATGAAATAGAAGCAATAAAAAAGGCACAAAATGAGGCAAAGATGGAAATAGAAAATCTGAAGAAAAGAGCTGGAACCACAGATACAAGTATAACAAGCAGAGTTCAAGAGATGGAAGATAGAATCTCTGAGGTGGAAGACTCAGAAACTCCAACAGATATATCAGTCAAAGAAAACAGTAAAACTAAAAAAGCTATAATTCAAAATGTTCAGGAAATCTGGGACACCATGAAAAGACCTAATTTGAGAATAATAGAAATAGAAGAAGGAGAACAATACCAGCTCAAAGGCACAGATAATGTTTTCAATAAAATCATAGAAGAAAACTTCCCTAACCTGAAGAAGGAAATGCCTATAAAGACACAAGAAGCTTACAGAACACCAAATAGATATGACCCCCAAAAAGTCAGCACACTACATTATAATCAAGCCACAAAACATACAGAAGAAAGAAAAAAATTTAAGAGCTGCAAAAGAAAAGGGCCAACTTACATATAAAGGCAGACCCATTAGAATAACACCTGACTATTTAATGGAAACACTGAAAACTGTAAGGGCTTGGTCAGAAGTTATACGGACACTAAAAGAGCATGTCTTCCAAAGTAGAATACTATACCCTGCAAAATTATCAATCACCAAAGATGGAGTAAACAAGATATTTCATGACAATGTCAGACTGAAACAATATCTATCTACCAATCCAGCACTACAGACAGTATTAGAGGGAAAACTCCAACCTAAGGACCCCAGATACACCCAAGAAATCACAAAAAATTAATAATTCCACAGAAGAATACTCCAAAGAAAGGAAATACAAACAAGTTACCACCAAAAATGGCAGGAAATTTCAATCAATGGTCACTAATTTCCTTTAATATCAATGGACTCAACTGTCCTATAAAGCATCACATACTAACAAGATGGATACACAACAGAAGCCATCCTTCTGTTGCCTACAAGAAACACACCTCAACTGCAAGGACAGACACAGGCTTAGAATAAACTGTTGGGAAAAGATTTCCAGTCAAATGGTCCTAAGAAACAAGCAGGGGATGCAATTCTAATATCTAACAAAGTAGAATTTAAGCTAAAAGTAATTAAAAGTGACCAAGATGGCCACTACTTATTCATCACAGGAAAAATTGTTCAAGAGGAGATTTCAATCTTGAATATATGCCCCTAATATAAGGGCACATACTTATGTAAAAGAAATACTGCTAAAGCTTGAATCCCACATCACTTCTTACACCCTAATAGTGGGAGACTTCAGTGCCACATTATCAATCCTGGACAGAACAACCAGACAGAGTCACAACAAAGGAATAAGGAGTCTAAAAGAGGTTATGATGCAAATGAATTTAATAGATATCTACAGAAGCTTCTACCCAAAGGCAAAGGAATATACATATATCTCAGCTCCTCATGGAACTTTCTCCAAAACTGACCACATAATTGGTCATAAAGCAAATATCAACAGATACAAAAAATGGAAATAATCGCTTGTAACATATCAGCACACCATGACCTAAAGTTAGTGTTCAATAACATCAAAACCCTTAGTAAGCCTACCAAGGCATGGAAACTAAACATAACTCAGCTGAACCATCCCTGGGTCATGGAAGAAATTAAGAAAGAAATCAAAGTCTTCCTAGAATTTAATGAAAATGAATCCATAATGTATCCAAACTTGTGGGACTCAATGTAAACTGTCTTAAGAGAAAAATTCATAGCACTAGATGCCTATATGAAAAAGATAAAGAGATCCCACACTAGAGACCTAACAGCTAAGCTGAAACCCTTAGAACAATTAGAAGTGAACTCACCTAGAAGGAGCAGATGGCAGGAAATAATCAAACTTAGAGCTCAAATCAATACAATTGAAACAAAAGGAACGATAAAAGAATCAATGAATCTAAGACTTGGTTATTTCAGAAAATTAACAAGATAGATAAGCCCTTAGCCAAACTAGTCAAAAAACAGAGAGTGTGTTCAAATCAACAAAATCAGAAATGAAAAGGGGGATATAACAAGAGACCCCGAAGAAATACAGAGAATTATCAGATCATACTTTGAAAATCTGTATTCCACAAAAATGGAAAATCTAGAAGTGGACAGCTTTCTGGACAGGTACCATCTACCAAAGTTAAATGAAGGTCAGATTAATTACCTAAACAGGCCTATAACCCTTAAGGACATTGAAGCTGTCATTAAAAACCTCCTCAAAAATAAAAGCACTGGTCCAGATTGTTTTAGTGCCGAATTCTACCAGACATTCAAAGAAGATTTACTACTTTTACTCCTCAAACTATTTCACACAGTAGAAACTGAAGGAATATTGCCCAATTCCTTTTATGAGGCCACAATTACTCTAATACCCAAGCCACACAAAGACACAACAAAGAAGGAGAATTACAGACCAATTTCCCTCATGTATATTGATGCAACAATTATCAACAAAACTTTGGCAAACCATATACAACAATGCATAAAAGATATCATCCACCACGACCAAGTAGGCTTCATCCAAGAAATGCAGGGCTGGTTTAACATATGAAAATCTGTAAATGTTATCCATCATATAAACAAACTAAAGGAACAAAACCACATGATCATATCCTTAGATGCTGAAAAAGCCTTTGACAAAATCCAACACTCCTTTAACATTAAAGCCCTGGAGAGATCAGGAATACAGGCAGAATATCTAAATATAATAAAGGCGAATTACAAGAAGCTGACAGTCAGTATCAAACTTAATGGAGAAAAACTCAAAGCAATCTCACTAAAATCAGGAACTAGACAAGGATGTCCTCTCTCCCCTTATCTATTCAATATAGTTCTCGAAGTTTTAGCTAAAGCAATAAGGGAATGAAAAGAGATTAAGGG
>PVIH01031713.1:0-10484 GCA_004025045.1 Sigmodon hispidus | reverse complement strand
CTTTATTCCTCTGTGCAAAGTTACTGTACTGTAAGCCACAGTCATGAAGACATGTCTTGACATTGAGTTGACAGACATATCTTTCAGGCTTTGATTGTCACCCACTTCTATCAGTCCCCCTTTCTTATGAATCTAAGGGTTAGAAGAAGGTTTTCACACAATATTCTTAGTACATCTCATGCTGGGTTTACTGAGATTTTGTTGTGGTTATAAAATCCTGGGGAAGAAAATCACAGGAACCATTGCATAATATTTACAGCACACTTAAGAAGTGGTATAAAATTTCTTACTCAAAGATTTTTAATAGTTTATTTCTGTATTTGTGAGCTCTGGTTTTCTGGTTTTCTCTTCTCCATGAAATATAATATAAGGAAGTCACTAAGTAAAGTCACTGAAAGGAAAAGTGTTTAGGACAAAGCTGTAAATTTTTCACTAGAGAGATGATTCTTACACTTAAGTATCTCTTCAGTCATTTATTTACTTTTTAGAGTGGACCTATGGACTCTCAGGTAATGATCAGCATCAGACTCTAGTACTAGACTGCGTGTTTGTAAGATCATTAGAATTTTGTCAATTTAGCAAAAGGTATGAAAAATGGAAACCCCATTTGGAAAAGTGACCCCACCTGATTGGCCAGTGTGCAAACCTGTAGTGTCATTTTACCAACATTGTAATGACACAATTTCCATTATATTTTTGCGAAAGAAGTTGGTGAATGTTTCCATTGGAACACGGACATAAAATTCATTGCAGAAGCAGACATTTTATGAAGACTGGGAATCAGTTTATCCCTCACCTCCACTCCCCTCCTTCCTAGGCCCGTCTCTCCTGATGACCCTTTCCTGCTCCTCCTCCTCTCATGTCTCTTACTTCCTCTCCTTCATTCCATTATTTTTTTCTTCCCTGGTAACTTTCCTGGTTTTTGCTTTCTCTCTCCTTTCTCCTTCTTCTCACTCACACACAGTTGCCTTTTCATTACTTCCATTGTTTCCTTTTCTGACTATGTGCAGCATGTTGGTTGCCATGTGTGCATAACTGTAATTGCTTTATTGCATCTGTAAATTTTTGCTAGTCTCTCCAACAATCATCTAAATTTCTCCTTCATCGTTTTTTATGTTATAGCAATTACATCTCATATATATATATATATATATATATATACTCATATACGTATATATTTAATGACAGTTGTCAATCCCTCGTTTAATTGCTACACATCCAGAAAGAGGCATCTCTGACCAAGACATACACAATCTGTTAGTAAATATGTAGAAGATAATTTAAGTATATGCTCCTTGGTAAAACACAGTAAATCTCCTTATGTAATAATTTGTTTCTAATTTGATCATGTCTGTGTTTTAATTTTAAGAATTTAAAAATTGCTTTAGTTTTAAGGCATGATTCACTCAGTCAAACATATTGAGGATCTCACATGCTCTCATGGGTTGGGCATGTGCAGTCCCTTTCCTTTATGTGCTGGATCATTTAACTGGCTTAGTGTTATAATATTATATGTTATAATATATAATACATACAATGTCCATGGCCACCATCTCACAGCACTCCTACCCATTCTCTAGTACTTACAACTTTCAGCCCACTGTTCAGTGGTTTTTCTTGAGTCTTGGAGGTAGGAATAAGAAAATGGGAGACATGGGGAAGTTTTGATATGGATATTCTAACTGTCGATAAGCACTCATACAGTTGTCTATTCTTAGCACATACTAATCAATAATCTTCAAGTTCAGTGATGGATGCTAGTGGATAGAGTGTTACTTTATGTGGGGATGTGACAATTGGTGACTCAAACATGGTCACATGAGCAGCACTATTGTGTTGTTAAAGTAAAAACATGACATTGGGTGAAAATGTATTAGGAGAGCCAGAGGCAGGGGAAGGTGAAGAAAATAGTTGTGAAAAGATATGAATAAAGTATGTGGCAAATATATATGCATTTTCAAAAATGGTAAAGGAATGTTTCAAATAGTATAGTTTTTGTAAGTGCATCCCTTAGAATATGAAAGTCCTTCTACTCTATGTTTCCAAGGAGCATCTGCTTCATGATCAGTGGCTTCATTCCATTTATCAATTGAAGTATTTTAAATTTACTCATTATGTATGAATACTGGAGTCATTTACATTTTAATTTCTTTCCTTCAACGGCCCCTGACAGTGTAAGTGTGTTGGATACATCCTTCACTTCTGAAACTGGAACTTCTTACAAGCACTAGGGTGATCCAGTTCTGGGACAGGATTGTGATGCCCCTCTGCCCTGATAACAATTCCCTTAATCACTTCTTAGCATTCCTGGAGATACAGAGACTCGTAGGAATGTCCCTATGAGTTTTCTTCCCTTTCCTTCAGTCTGTTAGTCTTACTTTGGAAATGCTCAGCTTCCCAAACCTCTTCTCCTACCTGTCCTTTTTTCTAAAATTATGAATGCAAGCTTTTTTCCCTCTTTCTTTTGTTGTTTCTAACCTTACTTACTTTCTTTTTTGCAAAGGGGCACATCTCTAAACACAATTATGTATTGCTTTGCACAGACCCATCTCTTTAATCAAAACATTATCAGATCTCTTTTATCCAACTCCTTTATCCATTTCCTTATATCAAAGATATAAATAATTTTGGATAATAGTTTGTTAAAAATATGATTTAAATAATAAAAACATGGACCTGACCACAAAATTTCAGCTTAGACACCTTGTCCTTCTGGTTACTGATGTCAAGGGAAGATATATAAATAAGTAAGTCTAAGGGAAAGAAAAAAAGTGTGTTAAAAGAAAAATTCTTTAGTGCTGGTGAATTCAGTAGTTTGTGTTGAAAAAGGGGAAAATAACCATATAAAGGAAAAGATGAATAGCAACATGGTTCACATATACAGCAGTTCCTAGCATCACATAAAATTGTAGCATCACATAAAATCATAAGACAGCCGGGTGAGAATTGACTGTAGTGCTTCTTCTCTCTGATATTTCAACCTTCTGCTTATATTTGGCTCTGAGTCTCATTTGTGATACTACACACCACTGTATAAAAAATAACTGAGAATGGGCTATAACACAAATTCTAGTTTTTCTTTAATAAACACTCAGAGCCAGATACTAGGGAAAAGCTGGAATATCAGAGAGAGGAATCAGAAAACAGTCAAATCTCACACAACCAACTACTCATGGTAAAAGCTATCTTCCAGCATCATCAGCCTGGCTTCTTGTTGCTTCTACAGAATAAATCTCTGATTTCCTATGCCTGCATTAAATACCTACTTGACCCAGTTTACACTTCAGGATTCAACTCTGCATCACAATCCTAGTCTTATGATTAAACATTTGCTCACTTTAGAGATTCCTAAAATACCTGTAAAGATAATCCCTGAGTGTGATATGGAGAAGTATCCCAGACATCAAGTATCTATTCTTTAGACCTCTCTGAACAGACACTTGCATGACCCTGATGACCATGTCCTCTCAGCGCCCCCTGCTGGTACTCAGCAATCTGCTGTGAGGTTTGTGTCTGAGCACACAGTCACTTTGCATCACTGTGTCTCTGGTACAGTAATACATGGCTGAGTCCTCAGACTTCAGATTGCTCATTTGCAGGTACAGGGTGCTCTTGGCATTGTCTCTGGAGATGATGAATCGGTCCTTTACAGCATCAGCATATTTAATGGTACCACTACTACCACTAATGGATGCGATCCATTCCAGCCCCTTTCCTGGAGCCTGTCGAACCCAGCTCATGTAATAGCTACTGAAGGTAAATCCAGAGGCTACACAGGAGAGTTTCAGGGACTTTCCAGGCTGCACCAAGCCTCCCCCAGACTCAACCAGCTGCACCTCACACTGGACACCTGCAAATGCAGAGAATGGTGGTCAGAAAACTGTCACAGAAGTCAAATTTTATCTTTCTTATGTACACACAAAGCAGAAAATCTTCTCTCTAATAATTACCTTTTAAAATAATGACAAGGAAAAACCAATTGAATCTTGGGTCCATGGTAAGTGGTCTTGTGTTCAGTGCTAATCACTGAGTGAGAGGACTTGGAAATTAAGGTCTGTACTCCTCTGCCAGAGCTGCTGTGTCAGGGCAGGGCTTGTTTATATGAGCAGAGACAGGTGCTATTTGCATACCATCGTGCTATATCAAGGTCTGAAGATAGACTCAGAGAGAAATTATTGCTCAGAAAAGATATAAGACATGGAAGACACTGATGATAAATATGAAAAATTGACACATTATTTTAATTCTGTCACTTTTTATACTTTTAATGATTTACTACACTCCATGTATATCTGTTTTCTTCATGTGCTCAGACACACTGTGTTTCCACACTGTCATGTCTCAATAAACCTATATAAAATTAAAAACACCACACACAGATGTGCTTTTATATAGGAGCTCAGTCATATCCTCTGTCTTTTCTGGACATGGTTTCTAGCTGTTGTGGATCTAGGACAAGGCCACACCTGCCTGTATAGATTGTCAGATCCTGTGTTTTGTGACAGGAACACTTTGGAATTTTCTGAGTTTTTCATATTTATAACACAGTGTTTCCTCAAGTCATAAGAGACTGTTTTCTTCTGTGTAAGCTGTACCTAAGGACATAAGCTTAGTGTAGATTATTCCTGAGTCTTCTCTCTTACTGAGGAGCTGTTGGTTTAGATAGTTACTTGACGGGGAGAATGCTTCTTTGAGACAGCCATCATTGGTAGGTTTCCTATGTTGAATTATTTGTCCCCACATATAAGCACACACAGGCGCTATTTTAGCATTAGAGCTAAAATGTCAAGAAGTTGTGTGAGACATTGTTGGGGAAGATATGAGATTAGCTGAAGGGGAAACAGGATAAAATATCATCATTTAAAAATGGTACATGTTGAATTTACACGTCCTTAAAATGAAATAATGAATAATACCCACTAAAAACCGGCTTAAATAACAAAAATCACCATAGAAAAATACATACAGAAGATTCTCTTAAATGTGATGAAAATTTGTACTTTAGATGACCCTCAGTAACAAGACTGGTCATAAAGGTTTTTCCATAATATTATATTCACATGCTACACTGCTGCATCATCATAATAAAACAAACTTGGCAATATCACAAACACATAGATGCAGAGAGATAGTCTGGAGAAGAAGCACAGAATAACTAATATCATAGATGGTGATATTAGAGGTGTCAGGAAAAAGCAAAATTAGCAAGATTATTGCATGGGTACTCTTGGACATCTATGAGCATCTGTCAGGAACAAGGTTGGACACTGGGACATTTGAAATATACATCGTTGAGTTAATAGTATCCTTGTGGTAAGAATGTCCATCACTTGCGTATATGGCCAATAGTGATATTGCTTTTTATTGGGTAGATTGATTCCTAATTTTCAGAGGAATCACCATACTGACTTTCAAAGTGGCTATACAGGTTCACAGTCCCTCCAGTAATGGAGGAGTGCTCCATATTCACTCTGTCATAGGCTTTCAAGTATGGTTTTGATTTTAGACATTCTGACAAGTGTAAGATGGTTGTTGATTTCCATTTCTCTGATGTCTAAGGATGTAGAAATTCTTTAAGTGTTTTTTACTCATTTAGAGTTCTCCTGTTGAATTTTTTTTTATTTAGCTCTGTGTTTTGACCTGTAGTTTCTTGAGTTTTCTACACATTTTGGAGATTATTCCTTTGTTCAATTAGGATTGTTGAGGATATTTCTTTTCATTTGTAGGCTGTCATTTTGTTTCATTGGGCATGTCTTTTTGCCTTACAGATGATTCTCAGTTTCAAGAGGTCTCATATATCAATTGTTGTACCTAGTGACTTTGCTCCTGGTCTTATATTTATAAAGTATCCACCTTTGTCTATATATTCTAAAGTATATCTCATTTATTTTAATCAGGGTAGTGTAACTGGGTTTATATAAAGTCTTTGTTCCACCTGGACTTGGGTATTATGGAGGGTGATAGATATGGATCTATTTGCATTCTTTTACATTCCACCATCCAACCATGCCATAACCATTAGCCAGAATGTAAATACAACCTAGATATCCCTCAACAAAAAATGGATTAAAGATTTTTGTATACTTACAGAATAGAATACTAATCAGTAGTAAAAAATATGACATCCTGAAATTTTTAGGAAATGGATGCTTCTGGAGAGTATCATCCTCACTGAGGTAACACAGGACCAGCATGTTAGACGTGGTATGTACCCATGTGTAAGTGGATTTTAGACTTAAATCAAAATATATCTAGGTTATTGTCTACAACCCCCCTGCAGTAGCCAGGTAATGTTAGGAAGTTAAGAGAGACATTCATAGATTCCCCTGGTAAGGGAAAATAGAGAAGAACTCTTGAGCAAATTGGGATCATAAGATGGAGAATCCAAGGCAAGGTGAGAAGAGAATATGAAGAAATGGGATGATGATGATACAGAGAAACTAAAAGGAAGAGCAAAGAAGTGCATATCCAGATAGAGTAAGTCATTGTGGGGTCAGAGAGAAACCTGATGTTGTGGAAACACCCAAGAACAATCACCATGAGCCCAGATAAGACTCCTAGCACTGAAAGCTGGCTCAAAGTAAAAAAAAAATCACCATAGAAAATACATACATAAGATTCCCTTAAATGTGATGAAAGTTGGTAGTTAAGATGACCCTCAGTCACAAGAATGGTGATAAAGGTTTTTACTATAATTTGTTCAAGTGCTACACAACTGTATCATAATAATAAAAGAAACATGGCAAGATCACAAACACATAGATGCAGAGAGAGAATCTGGGAGAAGATTCACAGAAAAACTAATATACATGGTGATTTTAGAAGTGTCAGAAAAAAGTAAAATTAGCAAGATTATTACATGGGTGTTCTTGGACATCTATGAGCATCTGTCAGGAACAAGGTTGGACACTGGGACATTTGAATTATAGGCAAATTAATAGAAGAGGTGCAAGATCATAGATGGGCTTATGGGTGTGTTTGGAGATGTGGACAGGAATTAGAAAGGACAAAATTTTACTGTTTCTATTTTCTGGCCACATGAAAAAACTGAATGGTCTCTGGATGTTGAAAATATAACTTTTGATACTCTTAACCGAGCATACCTGAGAGAACAGGTATGAAATAGTGGGGCAGTGGCCAGCAGGGCTTTGGGAGATCCCTTGGGGAAGATATGCTGGGAATTTAAGGTGCAGGTCATCTATTAAGTTGTATCCATGTTTAGTGAGACTGGTGGAGGACAATTGATAATCTTTGTGTGATATGGAGAACCATGAATAAAGGGGCACCAGGAACAGAAGTATAAGATACTGGGTTGACAGTAGGCTGGAGATTTATGGATTCTGTTTTGGTCAAAGTACTGAGGAACAGCAGGTGTATTCACTCGGCTCTGAGGCCTGTGGGACAGTTGCAGGATACCTGGAGGACAATGAGTACATCAATCATCCTTTTTCATGTATGTGATAAAACCTTTGAATTTGCGTTTGTTAGGTATCTGCTGATTTTTTAAGACATGGGAAATAAGATTCTGCATGTAATACATCCCATCAGTAAAAGACAAAGGTCTTGTGACAAGGAAGTCTGGAGACAAAGAATATATGAAGTTAGAAAACAGAGAAACAAGGAGAATCTACTTTCATTAAAAAAAATCAGTCAATCTCTTTCCAAAAGGAAAAGACCAGGAGAGTAATAGATCATTTTGAAATGAATTTCTATTTTCATTGTGATTTGAGATTCTGGCTTCATGTAACTTCTCCTGCACACATGCATCAACCAGAATGCAAAATTCTAATAAATGCATGGGGTGGGAGAAAATTTCTACCCAAGAAATAATTACTTTTCCCTTCTCTTTCCCTTTCTAATTTGTTATCCAGTGATTCAAATCAAAGACAACTGTTAATAAAAGAGTTGTTCTTGAGCAGGAAAATGGGCCTGCTCTCTTGGTGTCTTTCAACTATTTCTTTAAAATTTAAATCACAGGACATACTTGTGATGTGAGAATTAATAGGCAGTTTTCATATACTGGGACTTCTTTTCTATATGAGAGCAAGAATTCGGTCTGTAAAGTTATTATCAGCAGTTTAGTTATGTCAGTAAGGACACTGAGTGTGCTAGAATCTCAATAACATGTTGTGAATGTACTTAGTAAATAGTAACATTCTTGGGAATTAGACACTGTAGTGTCACTTCTGATATATTTTTTTAACCCAATTCTTAAGCAATTTTACTCTGCTTATTACATTTTACCATCAGTTTTGTAGGCAGGTCCTCATCATGGCATGAGATAACATGAGAGGAGATCCTTTCTTCAGGATTGTATGGAGTTGTTCAACTCACTGTTATATGTCCTCATATCAGGAATCAAAGAATCTATTCAATTGTGTCTCCAAATCTTTATCACACACTATTGGTGTCACTGCAAAAATTTCCAGAGAAGCTTCAGCCATAAACGTGAAGAAATCTTTGTATTTTTAAAGCTATCTCATGTTTGTAATTTGAGATATGTATGTAATATGTGTGTAATTAAAAACCACCACTGCTTTTCTTAATGACACATATAGCTCAAACATAAGACATCAGGCTCTTCCAGTCAAGAGCAATAGAGAATGTCAAAGAAGTATTTCTGGAACCATTTTAGGCAGCACAGGAACAGACAAAAAACAGGGAGTTATAAAAGCCAAATGTAAGAACTCAGTTGTTAATGGTTAGGAAATTAATGCAGCTGACATCGGCTGGGATGTGCATGCCAGCAGCTGACAATTTTGTGGTCATAAGTCACATGTTATACATGCAAAAAATTATTAGGTTGGGTGTTGAAATGAAAGGTCATTTTTGCCAAAATGCAAATGTTTTAGAGTGCAATTTTGCAAAATTGATGACCACTGTTGTATTTTAAGGAATACTATTGGTTTAGACGTAGGAAATTGGGTAATATATTTTCCAAAATTTCTTTGAAAAATAACATTAATTCATTGAAGAATTTATTCCTTTATCACATGTGAAAAAAAGGAGAAACTACAAATGATGCAAAGTACTCAAGATTTCTTATTGAACTTACAGTCAATGAGTGTCACAATTATAGACACTCATATATAATGAGTGTATATAATGTACATATACATATAAATATATATAAATGAATGTCTTGATTTATCTTATAGCAAAAAGCAAAGTCATATCTTAGAGGACTTGTGGGAAAAGCAGAAATGAAGGACATAAATAAAAAGCAAGTTTATTATAATATGACCTTAATGGGGTTACTAGAAGATTTCCTTGGCTGGAACAAGGAACCATTGTTTCCAACACTAATGACTGTCCCATGTCGTATAGTCCAGAACTTCCCAGCTTCTGAAGTGGCCAGCTAATAGTCCTGGGATGTCCCTGTGTGTCCTCAGTGCCCCATGCTGCCCATGAGTGTCCCTGTAGGGAGGTTTTGTGCAGACTTACACTGTAGTTTTTTCAGTGTGTTCCAACAGAGTAATGCATGGCTGTATCTTCAGTTTGAAGATTGTTCAGTTTTAAGAAAACTTGGCTCTTGGAGATATTTCTGCTGATATTGACATGGGATTTGAGAGCTGATTTTAAATTGCTTTTAGTGCTTCATAATGTTCCCATCCATTCCAAACACTTTTCCTAAATACACACTAATCCAGTACAAATTATAGTTAGTCAATAAAAATAAAAAGCTAGTGCAGGTGAGAAACAGGGTCTATGGTGGATATACCAGGCTGGGTTCCTACTCTTTCATTTGCATCTGTGACAGGGTTCCTGTGGATAAACAATATCACAAAATTATTGTGAAGGCCTGGCAGAAGTAATAAACTAGAATGAAACAGCTTTTGAGAAAAGAAGCTAAGGCCATTGAACAGTAAAGTAAGGCTATTTGTTTTGACGTTTTCCAGTATTAAGTACTTGGTAAAGGGTCAGGTTGCATTTAATGAACACAACTTGCCTTTATGTCATAAAGTAGCCTTAATTTCTTGGAAAACAATACAGGAATCTAGAAAGGACTGAACCACAAACCAAGGTTATACAACGCTCAAAATAACCCTTCATTGAATTTTACAAAGATTGACTTTAGATATAAATAGAAAGATATCAGACCCAGAGATAAGACATATAGTGATTTAATGTTTGCCTTTTTGAAAATGCTAATTTAAAATGTAAAATGATAACTTACCTCTTAATGATCAGATTAGCACACATAGAGCAATGGATCCAACATGCTGTTAATATGTTTTCTCTTGACTACTATAATGCTTTGGAAGGAAAGATGATTTCCAAAGGCATAAAGAGAAAGAGCAATCTCAAATATTTTAATTGTAGTAAACAAGATAATTTCAGAAAAAATTCTAGGCAGGGTGTTCCTAGAAAAAAATGCTTATTCTTGAGATAACTCAACTTCTGGATCATGCAGAAGAAGGTTGACATTGAACCACTGAATGAAGATGTATCTATTTGAGTTACTGAGTCTTCCACTTCAGAGA
>PVIH01031712.1:0-10485 GCA_004025045.1 Sigmodon hispidus | reverse complement strand
GGAATGGTGATGTAGGGCACACTTGCCCACAGTCCGTGGTGGGGAATGGTGATGTAGAGGCACACTTGCCCACCAGTCCATGGTGGGGAATGGTGATGTAGGGCACACTTGCCCACAGTCCGTGGTGGGGAATGGTGATGTAGGGCACACTTGCCCATAGTCCGTGGTGGGGAATGGTGATGTAGAGGCACACTTGCCCACCAGTCTGTGGTGGGGAATGGTGATGTAGAGGCACACTTGCCCACCAGTCCATGGTGGGGAATGGTATGAAGCCACAGAAGGATGTGTGGTGGGAAACAGAACCAGATCATGAAGACACAGTGGGTAGGTAATGATTTGGGTAAAAGGTAGGCAGTGGCTGCCAGAACATGAGAAATGCAGAGTGAGGGGTGCCAGGATGACTCAGAAGCCTTGACCTGATCCCAGTCCCTGAAACCCACAGTGGAAGGAGAAAACCAACCAGAAGGTTGTTTTCTGATCTCCACGTGGATATTTTCTTTTACTTAAAGGAAATGTAGGTGAGTCACTAAATAGTTGGTTGTAGAGACAGTCAGATATGCAGACAGGTAGGTAGAGGTTACATGTGCAGAGAAGTGAGTTGCAGACAGGGACATCTGCCATTAAAACCCCAAGCAGCCTGTGCTGGTTCACATCTTCTATTCCAGTTCTGTGTTTAACCCCTGGACCATTCCCAGGTACCCCAAGCAGGCAGAGCCTGTCACTCCAGGGGAAAAACAGTTGGGTGTGGTGGTGGCTCACCCTCTTGTCCTTGAGGCTCACTTCCAGGGACTTCTGCAGAAGGGCAAGTTCAGCTGTGAGGAAGGAGGCTGAGAGCAAAAGCTGTGAACCCTTGGCTGAGTCCTCAGGGAACTCAAGGGCTGACGCATCAGTGGCAAGCTGGATAACTTGACTTTCCTGGAGCTGTACAACAGGCTGGGTACAACAGGGGGAACATTCAGTCATGCGGGCATGAAGCTGGGGAGTCTTGGTTCTTCAACCATTGGGCTCAGGTCAGACCTCAAGTCAACAAGACATTGTTAGAGAGAGCAGGTTAGAGTGGGTAGATGTGGCTTGAGAGGGTAAAAGCATTAGCCACTAGGTCTCTGGAAGTTTCTACTAAGAGTATGTAGGTCACCTCAGTGGCTCTGACTCTCACTTGAGTCCTTGTGTGTGCAGAGCATGATATGAGCCCTACCACATCATTCTCACAAGCAAGCAAAGAGTCCCCAGCATCGCAGGAGGAAAACCATTCAGGGAGGTGACGTCTTGGCTTTCTCATCTACATTCTTGCAAGAGACTTCCTTTTCGGTGTGAGGACCCCGCTCTGCCACCAACTCACTGGTCCCTTCCTTGTCTTGGTGTCTCTATACAATGTCAGAGCACAGCCACTCTCTGAGAAACATAGTCAGTCTTGCAAGAAATGAGTGGGAAGCCAGCAGCCTCAGCAGCCTCACTTTGAGCAGGATGAGAGGGAGGTCCTCATATCAAAGTTCTTTCTACTCATCATCTCCCAGCCACCCGTCGGGTAGAAGCAGCCACACAAGCCCCATCAAACCTGAGCTCAGCACCCCAGGGGACCATCACTACTTACACTAAAGTCCACCTGGATGTGGCTAGCTGTAGTGGCTGGTGAGGCTGTCAGAGTATATTTGACAGTGCCCATCTGGTCCACAGGCATGGGGTCTGTGGAGGAGAAGTTCCATTCAAATGAGTACCAGTCCCAGAAATAGCTGGAAAAGCCAGAGGCAATCACTGCTCCTAAACCAGCCTATCCCTCTCTGTGACCCAGGAAGTGGCTTAGACCTTGGTAACCTGTTGTTCTGCTGGCCCAGAGTCTGGGCATTCATTCACTAAGGCTCTTACAACAATGATAATACATATGAGGTTGGAATTATGAGCTGTGCACGTGTGAATAAACTGAGGCTAGGGAAAGAGAGGTGACTTCCCCCAGACCTCACTGCTGAGGACACAAAGGCAGGAAGGGATCTTCAGGCTCTTCCATTGGATTTCCTTTCTCCCACCCTGGGGGGGCCCTGGGGACCCCAAATGATAGACACAGTAGACCTCCTCAGCAAAGGATTCAGGAATGCCTAGTCAAGATGATTCATTAGGTCCTGGTACATTAGGGATTGTCTGCAAAGTAGCTGTCATGGAATTCAGAAGCCCCAGGCCCCCTGTGAGGTGTCAGGCTCCTCATCTAGACAATGTGGGGACAACATGACCTCAGCCCTCCTCTTGTCATGGAGGCAGGCTGGACATGGCCATGTAAATAAAGGGCATGGGCATTGAAATCCAGCTAATGTCACATCTTATATGGAAACAGGATGTCCTTACCAGTCAACTTGATCCATTTCTTGTTCACATACACCAGGACAGCATCAATGGCTGGACACATCTACAAGCAAGGAAGGCACCAGCCTGAGTGGGTTACACACACAAGGAAACTCCATAGTATTCCACAGGGAATCCTAAGAACCCCCGTAGGACAAGGGTGGAGCAGGAAATGCTAAGACCCAAGTCATGAGCCTATCAATAGCAAAGCCTGGACTAGAATCCAAATGGTTGCACTCTGTGCAAAATTACCAAGGATTCATTTCCTGGGGGTGACCATCTGTGCAGGATTGTCAAGCTGGAACACATATACTGTTGTTGCCTATACCTGTGCTTGTGGCAGACATCACTAGATGATCACTGCACTTCTGAGCCAGCCACAGACTCAGAACTCTTCTTAGCTACTATCAACCCATCAAGGTCCTTGCCTAAGGGCTAATTCACTGGTTATCCTGGCTACAGGAGTTGTACCGAGAAGGAATGGAGGCTTGCTCAGGGTCACTCACCAGGCCAGGGAGGACCTTGCGCAGGGTGCTGTCCACAAACTTGTTGATGGCCTTGCTGAAACACAGGTATGGGGGAGCTGGTGAACAGTGCATCAGTGACACCAAGTGGGACAGAGGACACAGGGACATGATTACAGTTCATTGGCTCAGGAGGAGGAATAATGGGGAGGAACAGAGGGGACCATCATGCTCCCCAGACACAGGACCCCTTACTTGTTAGGCAAATTGGTTTTCACGCTGACCAGGATGACCTCACAGCCCTCACTCCTGAACATGGGGGTGCCTGTCTCCTCATCCTGCAGAAGCCGATTGGTGGCTGTGATGTTCAGGACCACAATGATCTCCATGTTCCCTCCTGTGAAGCTGGAGGACCAGGAGGACAGGCACTGTTGGTATCTCTGCTACTGGAGCTACTATCCCCACCTCTTTGCCCACAACCTCAGCATCTAAGAAGAGAAAGGGCAGGATCTAACCCAACAAGGTAAAGAAAAAAATGTGATGGGGCCTGTTCACAGTCACACAACCAGCCTTTCCAGGTCTCTCTTTGATGCATCTGAAACACCGATCAGTCGACTGTAATCACCTCCCAGAGCCTCCCTGACATCTCCCTCCACTGCTGAGTCCTCTCTCCTTCTACCAGGGATTCTGTCTGCGGCTCTGCTTCACCCTGTTCCCATCCAAATAGAACCCAAGTCTACAGTCATCTCACTCAGACCCCAGCACCCATATAACAAAGTCGGCATTCAACGGATGTGCATGGGAAGGGGAGGCAAGGGGACAGTCTCCTTCCTTCCCCCACATCTCCCCTCCCACACCAACCTCTTGCCAGTGATGGTCATGCCTGTGGACACACACTGGAAGATGCCCACTCCAGGTACAAAATTCAGTGTGATGACCGGTTCCAAGACATCCTTTACCTTCATACTTGGAGGGAACAGACATTCACAGTGATGAGAATTGAGAAAAAGACAAGACCCAGGCCCTCAACACTCTCCTCCATCGTCTCACTGGGAGGTCTCAATAGACTTCTATCACATGTCTACTAGGGCCATTTGAAATGTAAATCAAAGGCTTGGACATGAACCGATCTATGTACGAAAACTCTCATGTATAAGGGGAGACACATGACTGACTCCATGAGACCCTTTCCTCCTTTGTCCTCACGTTCTCCAGCAACAAATCAGGAAGATAGGATTGGATCCAGGTTTCCCAGCAGTGTTACCTCTTGGGTAATTTGGGGATTAGTAATAGCTCTGACCTCAGTTCATGTACACGAATAGCATTGTCCTGTTCCTTTACAAGTTGAGACAATCGAAAGTGTCTCTAGGCAAATGCCTCCCTAGAGACACTGCCACATCTGGTTCAGAAACATCATTTGAGAATCAGAATGAAAGGATGTGGCACACATACCTCCACCTGCCCATCCTGAGCAGACATCGCTAACCTATCCTATTCTGCTAAATCCAAATAGTGTTCTAAATACAGATAGTGCTCAGAACCCTCCCCAGGACAGCAGGCCAGGCAGCAGCAACCAAGGAGCCCTTTCCTCCCATTACTGGATAACTGGCAACACCCTCCCAGCTCCACTATTTGGAGATTGGTTTCCGTTTGATTTCATGTATATTCAGTGAGCTCGCTTTCTTCTCTAAATGATTCTGGTTCTCAAGACATGACTGAGGAGTCCCAGAGCAAAGCAGGGAACATGCCTACCTGTAACATGCCCCCTTCGTGCCATGTCCTCTCTGTGGACCCCCTGCTTACTTGCTGAGGCCTTTAATGGCCTTTGCCCCTGGCTGCGGATTGCTAGCTTCAGCGGCCATCTTCTCCAGAATGTGGCTCTCTTCCATGGCACTCTGAACCTCTGGAGGGAAAAAGGTGTCAACAGACCCAGTCAGAATGGAACAGTTGTCAGTAAGAGGTGGCAAATATCACCTGGTCCTTGGTGAAGAAACACAGAGCAAGCAGGACCTGCAGAGGGTGTGGCAAGGACAAAGATGGGGGGGTGGAGCCCCGGGGGTCTGCTGAGACAGTGGGGATTTTCGGGTAGGGATTTTGAGGCAGGACTGGGTGAGGACCAAGGAAGAAGCGGGAGAGCGTTTGGGAACAAAGGCTTGGGCAGCAAGAATGCACTGAGAAACCTAGCTGAAGGGTGAGGCAGAAGCAACAGAACACAATCATGGGGACCTGAAAAGACAGGAGAGTAAGAGACCAGAGCGCTCCTCTGGGAGTTAGTTACAATAGGTTTGAACCCAGCACAAAGAGAGGCTATTTCCCAGGACTGGGTGTCCAAGTGTCAGATGATACTCTGTTAGAAATGCCACCCCACAGCCACAGACTAATTTCCAGAGAGGGGGCAAATATTAAGTGACCATTGACCTCTTGCACATGAACTCAACTATTTCATGGAGCTGGGCTCAGGGTGAGAAATGAGGCGTATTCCCTAAGGATGTTACTCTCACATATCACTCGATCCTACCGGGGAAGAGCTGGTTACCTTGTTTGTATTTTTCTATACAAACTACACAGACAGGGCACAGGACTTGCCTGAGGTCATACAGCAAGTTGTCAAAGCTGAAATTTGACCTACAGCTGTTACCTCCACAGCCCACACATGGCACCTGCCCCTTCCACTAAAAAGAAAGAGGAACTAGAAGGGAGAAGGATTTCTGACTCTACGTCTAACTTGACGTAGATTGGAGAGGTTCCTCATTTCCTCTGGGCCTCCACTTCTCCTTCTGTAGAATGGGAGGCTAAGAATAGCTTCTTGCTTCTAAACTGGCTTTGCAGATCATAGATGCTCAAGCCCTGCAGACTTGGGGAATTATTACCTATCACCTGACCCCAGCCCAAGGCTCATCCACTCACCATGGTTCATAATGTCCATGCCCAACCTCAGAATAGCCCCAGGGTCAGCTCCGGTGCCAGCCAGCAGGCCACAGAGGACCAGACATAGGATCCACAGCATGCCTCCACCTATGCAGAATGCATGGAGTCACTTCAGGGAGTGTATTCTCTATAGACTCCCTTTTCCTATGGGCATGAAGCAATGGCCAGCCTGCCATATGGGCTCTGGGAGGGTCAACTGCAAATCTGTATGAGTTCAAGTGCAGTTCATTGTCCACAGTGCTGGACCCACGAGGGAACTTCAACCATCTGCATCAAGGAGTTTGCTCTGCAGTGTGCACATGGCCACCAAGTTCTTCCCTTACCCCAGCCCAGCCCCACTTACCTCTGGAGTTCAAAATTCCAACTCAGTCCCTGGAGGTCCCCTGAGACATAGTCTTGCCAATTAGGAAACTGACAGACACAAGAAGCCTCATAGCCAGAAAATGGCAAGGACCTCCTATCTTGGTCCCTCACAGTTCTCAAGAAAGCCATGGTCTACACTGGCCCTCTAAGAATCCTGTTCTTTACTTACCAACTCCTGAGGTTCTCCCAGCAGGGGCCAAGTGTGTAGTTCTTGTTTGAGCTCTGAATGAAAGAAATCAAGGTGGGACCACGCAGCTGGCCTGTGTCTGCCTGGAGAGGAGAGTGCCATCTGGATTCATCAGAGTACACTCAACCCATGGCTCTCCCAACCCCCAGTCAAACCTCCCCTGGGCGTGAGTACCTTCCCAGCTTTGGAATGAGCTTGCATCCATTCATTCATACATTTATCTATCCACTCATCTATTCATCCATCCACTCATCTGTTCATTCATTTCTTCATTCATCCATTAGTTCACAATTTACTCATTTATTTATCTATCCACTCATCTATTCATGCATCCACTCATCTGTTCATTCATTTCTTCATTCATCCCTTAGTTCACACATTCACTCATTCATTTATCTATCCACTCATCTGTTCATCCATCCACTCATCTGTTCATCGGCCCACTCATCTGTTCATTCATTTCTTCATTCATCCATTAGGTCACACATTCACTTACTTATCCAACCATTCATCTAGCTCCCACTTATGGTGTACTGCCATAGGGTGGCCCCAAAAGACAGTCCTGCCACTCCTGGACCTGAAAGCCAGGAGAGCATGTTCAAAGTGGTCAGAGAGCAGCTGAGGAGCCTGGGACCCAGAAGATGGAAAGAGGCAGAGTCTGAAGAGCAGCCCTTAGTCCCTAAGTGAAAGTGAAATCTATCAAACTTTTGTCCCTGTTGTTTCTAAAAGCCTATGGGCCCAGGGATTCCCCAGCCCCTGTGAATCACGTGTGTGTGCCCCGAGCAAGCGCTCATAGCTGACACTCAGGGCAAAGCTCTTTGAAAGTTGCCGCAAGGCTCTGTGCAAAGACAAGAGCTCCAAAAAGTCCCCTCCAATCTCACCCATCCCACAGTGGGCAGACAGTCCTGCCAGAAGACTTCCCATCCCCAGTCCAGAGCAAATGCCACACTTCACTGCTGGTTCAGGCAGAGCTTTTACCATTTTAGAACAAAAAGGCCATGCCGTGCTTCCAGGAGACATGATGATAAAAGGATTCTGGTTTTGGTTGCATGCTTGCCTGAGCCCTGCCTCCCTTGTACAGTCCCTGCCCTCCACCCATCTACCATCTGCCCACCCTCAAGGGCTCCTTTCAGCCCTCACCTCCACCATCAGCAAGCTTCCTCTCCTACTCACAGCCTCAAAGACCTCAAAACCAGAAGCAACTAACTACCTGCTGTCCCTACTACCCAGCATAGCTCCCATAGCTCAGACCAGGTTTCCCTCCTTCCTCAGCCTGGGCCCCTGAGCCACAGAGGCCTGCTGACTTTATTGCCCACTTGGTTACCCTAAGCTCTATGTGTTTGAAAACAGCAGTGTTCAGCAGTTACCTATGAATGAGAGCATCAGGCCAGGTACAAAGACATAGATATGTGCCCTACCTACCCCCTATTTGCTGAACAACTGCAGATAGGTTCATTCTCCTCCCGCAGCCTCAGCTTTCTCATTTGTAAAATATTAGCCCTGGATGAGCCACAGATGGGGGACTGTCCTTACCTTGCCAAGCTTGGGGAAGTCCTGTAGCTGACTGCCCCCTGCCTCCAATCCTGTGACGAGGAAACTCTTATATTCTGGAGCCTGATTAGCTGCTTGGATAATTAAGGGCTTAATAAGGGACAGATAATTATCTAGAGTCACAGAGAACAGGAGACTCAGAGCTCACATGAACACTTGTTCTGTTCCAATATAAATAGCACAGAGGACAAGGGTGACTGGGGAGAACTAAGACCAGTATTAGAGACAGATGGGACTGTCCCCGAGGACATCAGTGCCCCTGATGTTCCCTCTCTCTAACTCATACCTTCCCCAAGGCTAAACACACACTAGGTGCTTTAACCAACACTTGTTGAGTACCTACTGTGTTCCAGGCCTATACAGGGCACTGGAATGATTACAGTGAACAGGACAGTTGGGGTTCCTATCATTAAATGTGCACTGTGCAAGTCACTAGCACAAGTACATGTCATTCCTGAGGGAGATAAGGCAGATAGAAGCCACTAAGTCAGGGGGGTAGGACAGATGGAAAAGCAGCACGCTGTGGGGACCTGTAGAAGAGATGTTGCTGTTGATGCCCAGGAGGATCCTGAGAGTGCCTTCTTGAGGAGATAATGATCAAGTTAAGTGTCCCAGGAGGAACCCTCCTGAAATTGATATGGGGACATGAGATGACTTCAGGGTCACAAGCCTCCAGGTACCCAGCATCAACTTCAGTCCCCAGGAGTTCTTGGGAATACCTAGCCTGGGAACACTTCAAGGGTCTCCATGCTTGGTAAACAATCCAAAGAGCTAATGAAACTTGGGGTTTTGCCATCCCCCCTCAGGGAACCCACAGTTGGAAGTTGGCAGGAACCACTGTGCCCATGGGCACATGGGGCCTTGAGTAGATGAGAACAGCAGAGGTTTGACAGGGTTGATACGAGGCAAGAGCCAGCTCCAGGCAAGCCTGGCCAAGATCCACCACGATCTGCAAGGCACAGCAAGCATCCCTACCACTGCATTCCACCACATACAGAGGCCAGATGGCTCAGTCTCCTGAGCCCACAAAACACTCACTGTCCCTTGGCCAGACTGGGTACTTGGGAAGGCAGAGGATGGCAACGGGAGGGTGGACATCAGTATGGGAAAACACAGAATCCCCTCACACAGTTAAGGGATCTGCAGCCTGATCCCAGCTGCTGACCTCCCAAGTCATGTTGCTCTGGCAGCTCCCTGTGTCTCCTTGAGCTAT
This sequence comes from Sigmodon hispidus, assembly GCA_004025045.1. Taxonomy (NCBI): domain Eukaryota; kingdom Metazoa; phylum Chordata; class Mammalia; order Rodentia; family Cricetidae; genus Sigmodon; species Sigmodon hispidus. The sequence continues at coordinate 1,448 of PVIH01031712.1, read as the reverse complement.
GATTTACTCCAGTCTAAGGACAGAACTTTATGATTCAGACAGTGATAAGTGACAGTCTCTTGATCAGCTCAGCTGAGCCAAACTATCCATGAAGTAAGCACTTGACAACCTCCCCCTTTTTGCACATAGAGAAACTGGTTCAAACAGGCCAACTCGTTTGCCAAAAATCACACAGCAAATAAGTGTCCTGGCTAAGCTGTCTCTGCATAGAAGAGCTCCAGAACCCAGACAAAACCATCAAAGACACATCCAGTGGGCTCCTGCCCATCTTTCTGACATCCCTTCCCTGTGTTCTCTGCCAGGACCTGTGGAAATTGACCTGTCACTGTTCCAAGTTCAGCCACTCTTCTCAGTCAGTGGGACTTCCTCCTCCAAAAAGACTTCCTGTATCTCCCCTCTCCTTCCTCAAGCCCACTCATGAGACTCAGCATCCTCGTTCCTTCCCCTCAGGACCTCAAGGACCCAGGAAAGGTGATTCAAGCTCAGCAACCCCCATTCACCCCCAGATGACTCCCACACATGGCTCCAGCACAGACACATGCAGGCAATTCACCCCTTGCAAAGTTATTATATACCTGCTGTATGCTGAACTCTGGGAAGGGTCGGAGTAGAGAATCAAGTGTGAAAGAAGCCCCCCCCACTTAGCTGTCTACTCCAATAACCACAGATTGCAGCTGAGGGACATCTGAGTGTCCTAGAAAGAAGCTTTAGGACTAACAGACAGTACACTGCAGGGCTTGTCCTCAGTGACTAGGCGAGGCCACATCGCAGCAGCTGATGCTCAGAGGATGTCAGGCTTTGGTGCCATAGCCACAAGACAGCACCGTGGCAGCAAACCCCTCAAAGGAGCTGTGCAGGATCCAGGTTGAAAGTTCAAAGGGGACCATGGAGGAGAACAAAGGGGACCATGCAGGGAACAATGGCATGTTTGTCAAGGAGCCAGACCTCAGCTGCCCTCTGCTTCATGATATCATGCAGCGATTTGCCACTGCTCTGAGGCACCACATCTGTGCTGAGCTGTGGACCTCTTCAGTTTCCACACAATCTCAGTCTCCACACAGTGGTGAGGCTTCATGCTAGAAGTGCCTGTTGAGGTGCTCTGTGGTTCTCTCTTCCAGATGGCCCCACACTGCCATATTCACCACACTTCTCAGCAGCCAATACCCAGCAGGCACTTAGGGACCAGGCCAGCTCCTTTAGGGAGGACCATGCGTATCTTTCTATATTAGAGAGTTTGACTAGCTTTAGCCCTTTCTTGTCAAAGGAACATGTTATAAAACTAGGTTGTCATGAATACAAAGCCTCACCGGGAAGGAAGAAATAATGGAATAAGTGTATTGATAAATTGATAAGAAGGAAGATGATAGCTAGAGAAAGGAGGAGTACTTGGGTGGATGGATGGATGGATGGATGGATGGATGGATGGATGGATGGGTGGATGGATGGAT
>PVIH01031711.1:0-10486 GCA_004025045.1 Sigmodon hispidus | reverse complement strand
GATGGCTAAAGATGAAGAGCACTTTTTCAGATGCCTTTCAGCCATTCGTAGTTCCTCTGCTGAGAATTCCCTTTTTAGATCTGAACCCCATTTTTTGATAGGGTTATTCAAGGTTTTGGGATCTAAATTCTTGAGCTCTTTATATACCTTAGAGATCAGTCCTCTATCACTTGTAGGGTTGGTGAAAATCTTTTCCCATGCCTTTAAATCCAGTTGTCTCATTTCTACACAAAATTGCCACATAGAGGAGGATCCAAGTGAAGTTCCATATCTAGAATTGATCTTTATTGACTTGCTAAACAATTATTGCTACTCATTTCTAAAGTGTAGTGATACTGAGTGGATAAGAAAACATTGAGCAGCTTCTAATAGAACTTTCTCATGTTAAATCAGCCCAGTTCTTCTTTTACTCGTAGATATTGAATTCATTACATTTAAATCATTCAATTTTAGCTTCCTTGTTATAGCCTATAATAAATAAGTGAAATTTGGACAAAAAAAGAACTTAAGGTTTCATTATTACTAGCCTCTAGTTTTGCTATTGTCAAATGTACTTTAGGGTTTTCTTAGGTAAGTGGGAAATATACTGAATTGAGAATACTAGTGAAGAGTTTCTTACTTGAAAACAACTGCCTACAGAAACATTTTACCAGATTCAATAGCCAAGAACCTTAGAGTTTGATGCAGGTGTGAGGAACAGAACATTTTGATGTTATAGCAGATTTTGGAAGTATCCTTCATATAGTGTTTGTTTCTGCCAGGTTCAAAATGGAAGAGTATCTTGTGTGCTTCTATTGGGAATTCAGAAAGCTGATTAGATCAAGTTTTATGTTTCTTACCTGGTTGCTCTACAAAATAATTGTTGGAATTCAGAGTGTGAAGATGCAATGAACATGAATTGAATAGCTATAAATCTGCAAGTAAAGAGTAGAATGTGCCTATGAACTATGTGACATATTATTCATGTGGTAAATATGAATATTTACATATTAAAAAGGCTATTGGAACTTTGAATGTTTGTACACCAGTTCCAAATATCAGGCATAGAACATCAGTTTGGTATTCACTCTGCTGGGGTCAATATTGCTTTGGTAGAGAGTATCTTACTTTATAATCATTGTTCTCTTTTTCTATGAAAGTGTCTATTTTGTGCCCTTATATACTGGAAGTATGCAATTTGATTTTGATTTTATTTGACCTCATGTATAGGTGATTGTCTTACCTCAATAAATTATACTTATAATCCCATACTCATTAGGCTGTGGCTAGAGGCCAGTCATGTGTCTGAGATCCACCTTAGCATCACAGTGAATTTCATTCTATCCTGAGCATTATGAAATAGACTGGAATTTTGCTGAAACAGAGAAAGTATGTTATGTAAAAGAAGTGATAATTTTTTATGTCAAATTGATAAAGGATAGAGATGTTAAGACCAATTCCCCAGTGCTGAATGAACTGTACTTATAATCACCTTCAAGACACATCTTTGGAAGAGCTCATAAGGGTTTTTCCATAGATTTTTAATTAAGAAGCGAATACCATGAATGTATGTGGGAACATCCTATGTGCTAGGAACCTAGACCTACTAAGAAGAGAAAAAAAGAGACCTGAGTGCCACCAATTTTTTCTCTCTCTACTAATACTTACTTTTCCTGTAACACATCTTTCCTTATTATGGTGGTCAGCATTCTAAAACTGTTACTTCTCCACACCCTTACTGTTAGGTATTTTATCATAGCTGAAGAACTGAATTTAATCCCTGCAATCTACATGGTAAAAGTTGAGAATAAGCTTGATCAAGTTATCCTCTAATCTCCATACATATGATGCTGGGGAACCCACATAAATAATCAAAAATAAAATTTAAAACTCATAGAAGCTGTTGTTACATACACCAAATAAAATAGTTTTAGGATTTCCACATGGAGGGAGGAGAGGCTCATGACCTTCAACCCTGACTAATGACTTTTTGATGGTTTTGTTTTTGAGAGGTAAGTAAGTTTTTCTTAAGGGCATGACCTCTGGTAAGTAGACCTTATTCCACTAAATGGCTGCACATCTAAAAATATAAGGGCAATCTAAATTAGGTGTAGTGATTTATTAAGGGAAATAAAGAAAAAATAGACTGACAAAGAAATAAAGAAAAAAGAGAAACACAGAAACAAAAGAAAGAAGGAAAATGAAAATAAAAAGAAAGAAAGAAAGAGAACAAGAGAGAGAAAGAAAAAGCACACATTTGAGAAGTGTGGTAGAGGAATGAGTATTTGATCTGGGAATAATAAGGCAAATAATAGATATAATCAAAATTCATAATAAGCATAAATGAAATAATCAAATTAATTTATTAAAAATTAATATAATAGTTATAATTTAAAAATAAAAGAATATGTAAAATCTTGAGTTTTTTCAATGTATAATTTAAGTACATAAAAATCATATTTTCAATTTATACATAAAGCCATTTAGATTTTCCTTCATATTGGATTATGTTTCAGAAGGCTATCAGTAGATAAATATGGTTATTATGACTAAATTTGAGATTTATCTCAAACTTTTTTAAAAAAACTATTAAGTAATTATTAATAAGTCATTATAAATTATAGAAATACTTAATAACAGTAAGAGTACTACATTATAGTGTTTAAAATAAAATTGTGGAAAAAATTACTGGCATAGATTATGTGACATAGTCCTGGCAGGGGCAACACCCTCTGGTTTGACTTATCAGCTGTAATAGTCAAGTATCATTGGCAAAGGGAATGTTCCAAATGGTGGGTTTTGCCATGAGGTACTCCAACTGGTTGTGTGATTGACAGTATTTTTTGTTCAAGGCATCCAAATCAGCAAATAGATTCCAAAAACTGTCAACTAGGACACCAAAATGTCTCATCCTCTGAAATGTTTGCTTATGTATGGGAACTGGGAATCAAAAACTCAGAGGACTTATCATTAGCACTGATGGTAATTTCATCTTATTTATTCAGTGCTGTTACAGTACACAGCATATGTCTGGTGCTCCAGAAAAAGGTGGGTCCTGCTTCTCTGGTTCTCCACTGAATAGCACCTGTACTATTTTGTATTCTAAATATCATAGTGTTTGTGGACATTGTCCTGGCATCCTTTATAGATTTAAGTTATATATGAAGTTAATAAAATAACAATCAAACTATGATGAAAATGTTATTATAATGTGAATTCTTTTTTAACAAACATCTTGGAGTCCATTCCTTCCAGAGGAACACCTGACCCATTCCTGATGTTGGGATGAGGAAAACAGATTTACCTGGAGTGGATGTGGAACTAAACCACCTTGGGACTTTGGGACCTCCTGCCCTTGCTGAGGAGATGATAAAGTGATGGGGAGAAGAAAGAGTGACTGGGAGGGGTAGGAGGGGGAAGGGAGTTTGAACAAGGGGATACATGGATAAAAAAATGAAACTTTGTTCATAATAAAAAATGAAAAAAGTTGAAACCAAACAACATACAATTAGTATAAGCCTTTATATAATTATTTAAAAGTCAAATAAAGCTACAAGTCCAAACCTCACATTAGGCCAGGTTGAAGATAAAAGAGATTCATTTAGACTGCAGGGCTAGCCTGGGCCAAAAACTTCTGACTGTACAAGTCTACACATAGTAACCTTGTGTCCAAAACAAAGCAAAACAAACAACAAAACAAAAAGCAAAGAGAAAAGAATTCAATGGTGTCACAGAACATTGACTTCGACAAAACCAAAGAAATATGCCCATTGTTCTGTAGTGTCTTCCACAGTTTACATTTTTAATAGATTGAAACTTGCCAATAGACCAACTTACTAATACTCATAATTTCTACTTTATTGGTAGTCATTCTACCATCATTGATATGTGCAGTTAAACTAGAAAATGGAGGAGTAATTCTGCCCCAGCTTAAACAAACACAACCAATATTAGAACAAAATTATACATAAACTAAAACAAACAAATAAAACAAAATTCAAATGATCAGGGTGGACCTCTGCAGGTCATGCTTGCATGTGTTGTCTGGAATATGTAATTTTTCAAAATAGATTAATTTTTCCAAAAATTTGTTGAAATGCATACACTTAAAATGTCCAGATTTAATATATACCAATAATGTAAAAATGAAGATTTATAAATAAGAATGCTGATAACCTTAGTTAAGAAAGTGATTATAGAAATATCAGACTTTCCTTTATGAAGCAATATTTAATTTCTTATTAATAGACATTAGCAGTATTTCATCATCCCACTGAAACTTATATACTATTCTGTAGGTGAACACTTCTCTTGCACCCACTAGTTTACCCAGCAGGCACTTCTCAAATAATTAATTCAGAGGCTTAATATTACTTATAAGTACTCAGCCAGTAGTTCAGGGTTGTTTCTAACTAACTCTTACACTTTAAGTGAACTCATATTTCTATGTACATTTAGCTACATGGCTTGGTTCTTTTCTCATTATGGTATTCTCCTCTTACTTTTGCTTCTTGCTGCCACTGTGTCTCTGCCTTTCTTCTTCCCAGAATTATCCTAGTCTGATCAGCCTTTGTATACTTCCTTCCTGAATACTGACCAATCAGTGTTTTATTAAATTAATGTAAATGACAAATCTTGCAGTGTATGAAGGAATTATTCTATATCAATATTCTTTATTAATAACAGAAAAACCAAGACCTAACATGTAAAATAAATATAGCAAATGCTAAAAGTCCAAAATTGTTTTGCTATCCATATCTTCAAAACACTCATTTCATTTATATTAAAAACTAGTGTACAGGTTTCTTTTGATTTAAAATACTAACATAAATGCTATTCAAGAGTATTTTGGCTTCTCAATAAAAATATCATTCTTAAAAACAAAGAATATTACATTTCTTATCAAGTTTATAAAAATTTGTAAAAAAGATTACATCAGTGTTATAGTTCAAATTACATTAATTTCAGCTTCTGGGGATCTGAAACATAAGTAACTGGGTCTATGAATAAAAGGAAGCAAGAAAATGTCAGGTAAATGACTCAACCAGAAAAACAAAACAGGTTTTTGTGTAAATTTTCAAAAATTTTCTAACAAAATTTTTCTACGAAACTTCTATGACTGATAAACACCTTCAGCAATGTAACAGGATAAAAAATTAACTCAAAGAAGCCAGTAGTCCTTCCATACACTAAAGATAAAAAGGCTGAAAAGAAATAAGGAAAATATCACCCTTTATAATACCTACAAATAGCATTAAATATCTTGGCGCAACTATAACCAAAGAAATAACAGGTCATCCCACTGCCCCTAGAGGAACACCTGACTCAGTCTTGATGTTGGGGGAAGAAAACTGGATTTGCCAGGAGTTGAGGCTGAAGTAATCAATATTGGGACCTTGGGACCTTGGGATCGCCTGCCCATCGAGGGAATGGGGAGATGTGGAGAAGAGAGAATGACCTGATGTGGTGGGAGGGGGAAGGGACCTTGATTAAGGATATACACAGATAGAAAATGTGACTTCTTTATTCATAATAAAAAATGCTTTTCTGTCCTAATATTTGCAAATAATACACATAATGGACAGAGGTGGCTGGAACTAAAGCTGAGTTGGAGCTATTGTCAAAATATTACTGTTTGGTTTTGTTTGTTTGATTATGGATTTGGGTCCTAAATTTGCCTTTCATGTTTTTGCTGTGGATAAAGACATCTGCAAGGGGTTGGAGGGAGGGAGAGATAGGTTGTAATTCCTTTCTTTTGGTTCTATTGTCTTGAAAATCTTATAGCAAGGACATCTCTGTCTTAACTACCTACAAAAAATTAATAAAGTTACTCCTTTATAAAGTTAAAAAAAAAGAAGTAACATCTATTTGACAAAAATTTTAAATCACAGCAGAAAGAAATTAAAGAGCATATCAGAAAATGGAAAGCTCTCCCATGTTCCTTGATAGGTAGGATAGACATAGTGAAAATGGCAATTCTACCAAAAGCAATATACAGATTCAATGCACTCCCCAACAAAATCCCAACAAAATATTTTTTGGACATTGAAAGAACAATATTCAGTTTTATTTGGAATAACAGAAAAGCCAGGATTGCCAAAATAATTTTACTCAACAAAATAACACCAGGAGACATCACCATCCCTTACTTTACTATACTATAGAGCTACAGTAATAAAAAAACAGCCTGATACTGGCATGAAAACAGACTTGTGGATTAATGGAATAGAATTGAGGATCCTGACATTAACCTAAAAACCTATGATCATCCGATCTTTGAAAAAGAGGCCCAAAATATTCAATGGAAAAAAAGATAGTATCTTTAACAAATGGTATTGACATAACTGGATGGTAGTGTGTAGAAAACTGCAAATAGATCTAAGTCTGTCACCCTGCATAAAACTCAAATCCAAGTGGATCAAAGACCTCAACATAAACCCAACCACTTTGGACTTTATAAAAAAGAAAGAGGGAAATACACTTCTACAAATTGCCACAGGTGATCACTTTCTAAATATAACACCAGTGGCACAGACACTAAGATCAACAATCAATTTGTGGGATCTCCTGAAGTTGAGAAGCTTCTGTAAAGGCAAGGACACTGTCAATAGGACAAAATGACAACCTACAGAATAGGAAAAGATTTTCACCAACCCTACATGTGATAGAGGATTGATCTCTAAGATAAATAAAGAACTCAAGAATCTAGAGCCTAAAACCCAAGAATCTGAAACCAATCAAAAAATGGAGTTCAGAACTAAAAAGGGAATTCTCAGCAGATGAATTACAAATGGCTGAAAAGCAGTTGAAAAAGTGCTCATCATCTTTAGTCATCAGAGAAATGCATATCAAAACCATTTTGAGATACCACCTGATACATGTCAGATTGCTTAAGATAAAAGACACAGGTGACAGCCTATGCTGAAGAGGGTGTGGAGCAAGGGGAACACTCTTCCATAGTCATTGGGAGTGTAAGCTTGTTCAGCTGTAGGGCGCGGTTGGCCCTTGCACAACTTGCTGGAACATTCTATTGCATCTGTGGTGCTTATGCTAATTAGGCATCGAGTAGTGATCTATCCGATGCGATCCCTGAATATGTTAATGAGGTATTACTTTGGACCAATCACCAGCTATATGCTAATGAGGCATTACATTGGGCACCAATCACGTGCCCCGGCTTCCCTATATAATCAGGCTGCATCTCAGGCTTGGGGTCTTCTTTCCACCATTCTCAAGTGAGCTGTATTCCAATAAAGTGTGATCCGAGAAAAATCGTGCATGTGGTGACTCGTCATTCTACAGGACAAAAAGCAGCTTGCCACATTCATCCACTCTGGAATGCAGTATTGCAGTTTTTCAGAAAACTAAGAATCAATCTCCCCAAGGACCCAGCAATACCACTTCTGGGTGTATACCCTAAATACGCACAGTTGCACTCCAAAGGCATTAGCTCAACTATGTTCATAGCACTGTTATTTGTAATAGCAAGAACCTGGAAACAATCTAGATGCCCTTAATGGATTAACAAACTGTGGTACATCTACACAATGGAGTACTACTCTGTAGTAAGAAGAAATGATATCCTAAAATTTGAAGGCAAATGGATGGATTTGGACACTATCCTCCTGAGTGAAATATCACAAACCCAGTAAGATAAGCAGAGGATGTATTCACTCATTAGTGGACTCTAAACATAAAAGAAAAAAGCAAAGAATGCCCAAGCTGCAAACCATAAACACTGAACAGCTTGAGATCTGAAACACCTTGGACTGACACCTTGGAATCCACTCCCACTAGAGGAACACCTGACTCAGTCTTGATGTTGGGGGAAAAAAACTGGATTTGCCAGGAGTAGAGGCTGAACTGAGCCATATTGGGACCTTGAGACCTTGAGACCTCCTGCCCATGCTGGGCGGGAGGATGGGGAGCTGTGGAGAAGGGAGAATATCCTGATATGGTGGGAGGGGGAAGGGACCTTGAAAGAGGATATACAAGGATAGAAAGTGTGACTTCTTTATTCATAATAAAAAGCTACAATAATAATAAAAATGAACATACACATTTTACCAAATACACCCTATATTTTTTTTACCATAAAATTAACATTCCTGCCTCTCCCAGCCCCTCTCAATAATAAATTTCTGTGCCTATCGACGTGTCTAGTTAATCTTTTCTTCCTAAATGGAATGCTAAAACATATAATTACTTCTTCTCTGACTTTAAACCATTTGTGAAGTTTCATCTATAGTTTATGGTGTTTTGGTTTTTTATGTGTTTTATCAAATAATATTATAGTTCATTAATATACTACATTTTACTTATTTGTTTATCAGTTAATGTATAACAAAGTTGTTTCTAGGGAAGGAAAAAAAATTCTAACAAGATAAATGACCAAAGCAGCTGCAAATTACTTTGAATCTCTCTTTCTTTTTTTTCTTTTCTTTTTTGCTTCCTTTTTTTTTTTATTCAGTAATCAACCTGGTAATCAATGACTCTTAAACACATTATTATCTTAAATCTTCCATACATTAATACAAAAGCAATTATGTAGTTTTGCTTTAATCAACAAAATTAAAAACATTAGCAATAACAAAAACAGTAATTTGCTGCACTTTATCACATTAAAAATATCTAAATTCTGAAACTGACATTTTAGGACAATCTTACCCAGTGGGCAGAGGGAAAAGAACAATGTTTCAGAATTCAAGTGTTTTAGCCTTTCTTAGGTTTTAAAAATAGTCTTTAGATTCCCTTTTCACTTTTATTAACTTATTTACATGGTCTTTTTCTAAAAACCTGGTTCAGTAAAAGGTCAAGAAAGTGGTGAAAAATCACTTAAGGATAGGTTTAAATTCGATGTTCAAGAGCTTCCACGAAGAAAATGATCTAGTTAAAAAGATGTATGTACCTCAATTTAGAGAAGTTTTTGATGCTGTTTAAGACTTATTTGAATCTTTTCTCTTTGTAAGAATTGATAAAAAGACAACTTTGGTTTCAAATTGCTCATTACTTCACTCCTTTTCATTTAATTTAGTCATGAGTTTAGCCAAAATGAAAAAGTGCATACCTACTACCTATGAAAGTATAAAAATTGTAAACCGTAAAGTCTTCCAAGCATCACACAATACCAGCAAGTGTTTCAGTGACTCTAATGGTAGAAGTTCAATAACTACTTTAGTTGGGTTCCACAATTCACTGCCACAATTTGTGGAGAAAAAGATGCATAACATACCTTGTTCCAAAGGTTATTTTTTATATTTTGTCTTTTTCTGTGACACTGTTGCTCAGTTTTCAAGTTTTATAAAATCATTGGAAATGGAGTATAGTTAAGCATTTTCTTTCTCATCCTGTTCTTTTTTTGCCCCTATGCTTTACCTTGATTTGATCATTATCTTCACTTGAGAATACAGATGTACACTGCCTATATATTCGACATCTTAGGTATCCTATAATGATGGATATATTATTAATGCTGTCAATATGAAAGTCAGAGTAATTGTATTTTTAAATAAAATGAAAAATATAAATGCAACTGAAATCTAGGCTATAAAAATTCAAACACAAATTTGGTAGTCAGGATATGATGCCTTGATCTAAAATAATAAAATGCGATTATTTAAACACATTAAAATACTACACACACACACACACACACATGAAAAAGAAATGGTAACAAGTGTGAAAGTATTTCAAGGGGAAAATCTCAGCACCTTCTCTTTTATATTCAACACACTCAATATAAAATTACCTATGAAAGAAAAGAGATAGAAAAGATAGTAGAGGTATTTGCTTCAATTTACATATCAAATTAGTCCGCACGTATTTTTGTATTATGTGATTATTTATATGTATGTGATGATTTACATTTTTGTTAATATCATACAATGAATACTTGCCTCCTCCCCATTACTGATTAAAGTAATAAGCACAAAGAATTAACATATCTAAACTTGTGTGGTTCCAGAGATAGGAGATACTAACTTTCATGTGTTCATATATATTATTTTGGAGGCCAAATTGTACATCAATTTTTTTATTATGAGTAAAGTCATATTTTTTATCTATCTATTCCCTTGTTAAAACTCCCTTCACCCTCCTTCCCCTTCCAGTCACTCTTTCTTCTCTCAATCTCTTTGTCTCCTCCCAACAAGGACAGGAGGTCCTAGGGTCCCAAGGTAGCTTAGTTCATCATCCACTCCAGGCAGATCCACTTTCCTCATTCCAACATTAAGACTGGATTACGTGTTCCTCTGGAGGGAATGTGCTCCAAGGTGCCAGTCCAGAGTGTTTAATTTTTAATTGAGATTCTTTTTTTTTTCTTTATTTTGTATTTATCAAAAAAAAAAAAACAGTAAAAAGAATTTAAAATGCAGAAGAGTTAACAATAACTATACAGAGGATAAGAATCATAAGCATGGCTTATCAAGGGTAGAAATACAAATAAGATTGCTACACATATATTTTCTTTGTGTTCAGCTTTCCCTATATATCCTTATTCAAGGTCTCT
>PVIH01031710.1:0-10488 GCA_004025045.1 Sigmodon hispidus | reverse complement strand
TAGGGTTAGGGCTAGGGTTAGGGTTAGGGTTAGTATTTTTATGTGTAGCAAACTTATTTGCATTATCACCCTTGATAAGTCATGTTTATGATTTTTATCTTCTTTATAAATATTGTTAACTTTTCAGCATTTTAAATTCATTTTACTTTTTTGATAAATACAAAATAAATAAAGAAGAAAAAAAGAAAAAAAAAAACAATAGACAGGGAACTACAACAAGGACCCACATTGTTTTCTATATATTTATTTTTGTTTTCAAAAGTTGAGAGACCAAATTCATGCCAAAAAAATCAGTACACAGATGTGTTCTTTTTCAGAAAACTAAATTTTATATTCCACATGTTATATACATTTTTGCTTTATTAAGCACAGGTGGAATTACTTTTGCAAATTTTTAGCATGTTATAGAAATCCCTTAGCACTGTATCAGCGACTTGTTTTCTCACAGTCTCAGGGACATTTCAGTTAACATGATCCTGAAATAAATAAAAATTTATGGTAGTTTTTCATTATTTATTAAATTTTTAAATGACAAGTACAATTATATGTATTTTGGGTATATAACATGATGTTTTGATATATTCATGCATTACAAATTAACTAAATCCAGATGTTTATTATATGTGTTATCTTATACTTTATATGCTAAAGAGCAAACTTAACTGACATGTGTTCAACACATTGTTATTGACTATATCCTCAAATGTTTTCTGAAAATAACCTGGAAATTTTGTGCTAAGAATTACTCTAAACTCACTCCTCCTATCTTATTTCAATTTGCATTTTAAAGGAACATTTAAATAGTTCCGTGATTATTGTACTCATTTGAATCCCCATCAACAGAGATTTTCTTCTTTGCAGACCATTTCCATCCTCACACTTGTGAGGTCACACCTCTTCATGCTTTTTGTTTACATGTCCCCTAGGAAGTGATTTAATGAACTTTTATCCATACTCCTTTTGCCTATTTTTATGCCTTCTTTGGCAAAATGTCTGTCTGTTCAATTCTTCTGCTCATTTTAAGTCTAGGTTATTTGTTTTATTATTACTTGAGTCTTTGTATATTTTTGTCATTATGCTTTTATAAGTATGAATTATAGATATATTTTTTGACTTTATAAGCCATTATTCACTAAGTTGGTTGAGTCTTTTGTTAGTATTATTAGCTTTAGATCTCAAATTGAAGACCAACATTTTTAAATTGTCACTTTTACATGGTAGGCAATAGGGATCAATTACATACTTTAGTGTGAATATCCACAGGTCTAGCATCATTTAGTAAAGGGATTGTCCTTTCTTTAATAATGTGTCTAACATTTTTGACCAAATCAATTGATTATCAATAGTTGCTTTTGTTTCTAGAGTATCATTCTGTTTCACTTGAGCTGTGTTTCTGCATGAAAGGCCATTCCATACTGTTTTGATTATTGCTTTGTCATGGATTTTAAAATACTGTATAAGTTGCAGTTTACCCACAGAGCCTGGATAGGTCCAGATAATGAGTGTTTGGACTGTGGCTATAACTCAGTGATCACAACCAGCTTTTTTCCTTCTCGGGAAAGCTCAACTATGGCTATTTCTTGGTGGAGGGGAATTGTCAGTTGTGTTTCCTTTTCTGGGCTTGCATGTTGAGTTGGTGCTGGTTTACTTCATCTTTTATTGAGTTAGCAGCTTGAGAAACATGTTGGATGATACCAGTAGTTCCCACATGGCTTCATTTCCTCACTTCTTCACCAATTAAGTATTAAGAATGGCTTAAGAGCTTAGAAGACTAATAAATATACAACCAATTCACAAGGTTGCATGCTACCCACATTTTCTCCTTGAACCTTTGCAAGAATTTTTTAAAGGCATTTTAGAAATGCCAAATTAAATAGTGTAATTATTATAAAGAGCTTTACACAGTGACAGGAAGCTACTAAATATTTGTGTGAAATTTTTCTAGAGTCAAATGATAGAGACATATATAGCTTACTTGGGAAGATGTGTAGTGGATATTTAGTAATATATATGAAAATAAAATCGTAGTTTTTTAGTCTATTTTTGCTGCTATGACAGATAACCCTCACATCAGGTAACAAAAGCAAAGTGAACTTTTTGCGTAGTTCTGGCACCTGGTGGGGTGTAATAAGTCACCATCAGGTGTCTTGATGCCTCATAAGGTCCTGCTCTACCAATACTGTATTTATTCACATGCTAAAAAAAAAGGATGTAAAAAATTCTGACCATGTTTCCTTAAGTATTTTTATATGAACACCAATTCCTTTAACGAGAGCAGAGATCCTGTAATCTAATCATCCCTGAAAGATCTTTGTACACTGTAAAGATTTGACCCAATTCCCAAAAGGAATGCTGCAGGGACATACACAAGCACACACTTGGACAAGCAGAGAGAGAGGGGGGGACGGTGGGAGGGGGAGAGAGAAAGAGAGAGAGAGACAGAGAGACAGAGAGACAGAGAGAGAGAGAGAGAGAGAGAGAGAGAGAGAGAGAGAGAGAGGTAGACACAGAGAGAATGATGTGTCTTCTGAATCTCAGCCTCTCTGGATAGGCTTAGGTCAATATTTCAAAACTCTTACGTCCTTAAATGTCCATTCTTGTCTACCCCAGTTTATTACTTTGTGAGGCTCACCTGATTTTTTATGGCCACAATCTAAATATTTAAAGTTGCTTGGAAAGCTCAGCTGTTCATCTACACTATCCTACAATTAGGAGGTCTCCTAACATGATCCACTATAATTTATTATCTCCCCAACTTAATTATTTCATAATAAGTCCTCCATTTCCAAACAGAATTCAGCTGCTCAAAAGTATCTGTAATGAAAACATCCTTGAAAGACTTTGATTTAATACTGACCTAAACACTGTTGCATTTTCCTGTCTGAAACAGAAAGGGAAACGACAGAGCAAAGAGTGTTTGCAAATATTTTGCCCTCCCTTCTAGTGCTCTTTTGAACTTTTGACTCCCAGTTTCATGAGAAGGGAACAGAATACTGGAAATTAAACTTCCTTGGTGGCATCAAATAGCACAACAAGATTTGTTACCTTCTGAGCTCTGTTTTAGTGGAAGCAATGATGTAAGACAGAATTTCTAATCCATGGACTTAGCAATTTCTTGGCCTTTTTTCAGAAATGCTCAACAAAGGTGAGAATGATAGTTGACAGTGCTGAGCAGGAACCCAAGAACTTTGAGGACTGAGTCAAGCCATCTGCCCACCACTCAGAGACTACAGTCACCAACCCCTGGCCACAACTTTTATGTACTCTCAAGGTAAGCTTGGCCAAAGCAGTGACCCACAAATAATAGACTTGTATCTCATTATGAAGCCTGGCTGGCTGGGGTCTCCTAGTTGATTTTCATGTATTAGGCTAAGAACCATTAAGACAGCATAAACATAGAATGAATTTCTCTTTATACATGATGGCTTAGGACTGATTGTCTTTCTCTGATTTTCAGTTTAATATTTTGTGAGGCTCACTTGGATTTGTATTATGACAGCAATCAAGTCCTTTATTCTAATGCCCTACAAGAAACAGAGTACACCCATACAATGGACCAGATAGGAAATGAGACTGTTATATTATTCTTGAAAAATAATTACTTAAGGAAAGCTTTCTTTTTTAACAGTTGCTTTAAATATCCAAGAATAGAAAAGCCCAGGTAGATATGGTAAGGTGATAAAATTCTCAAGGAAAAGTTTGTCAGAACATGAGTTTAAGTACAGGACAGAGTTCTCAAGGGAAGTGTCATGGTGAGCATATCAATAGAAGTCTGAGCCATATGAGTCAATTCTGAAAGAAAAATAAAACAGTACAAGAGAAGCATACCGTGTGTTCATGCAAGCTGACAGAAACTGAGAACAATAATGTGAACATTTGTTTTTATATATACATACATTCATTTCTACTAGTTTTAATAAAAAATAATTTCATCATAATGATATTTAAATTTGAATGGTGAAATAAATAATCCAACCTTCTAAAAATATAGTGATTTTTCCTATATCAATGTGTGCAAAAGTAATTTTTTCCTATGTGTCAAAGATGAATAAAAAAGAGGACTCAAATACTGTAATATATATATCCAACTATCTAGCCTTTAAAAAGTTGTGTGGATTTTAGTTTATGAGTATGAGTGCTTATTTATATGTGCACCCCAAGTGTGCTTTGTGCATGTGTAGGTCAGAAGAGAGCATGAGATTTCCTTGGAACTGGGGTTACAAAAGTTTGTGAGTCACCATGTGGGTTCAGGACACTCAACTGGTGTTTCCTGTGAGAACAATAAGGACTCTTACATGCTGAACTATTTATATTTAATATATTTTATTATTAAATAATTTCTCATCTGTGAGTATGTCCAAGAGAGGTAAACAAATTCATTAATGTATTTATAATGCCAAAAGAAATTAAAAAATGTCTAAAATTTCAACATGAGTTATCTATTATAAAAGCAATGTTTTTGCAGGTATTTTATGGCATATGCATTTTTAATGTAATTTAATGTAATAATTTAATGTAAAATGACAAAGAGAATTTATTATCTAAATTATGTTAGCATATGTGAATAACATATGCTAGAAAAAATGTTTCTGGGTAGTAAGGTTAAGAATGGTTTTCCTTTTGATTATTTCTTTAAAAAAAATCTTTTCTATGAAGAGTCAGAAAACCACAACTGAAATGTAATATTCTATTGAAAAAAAAAGAAACTTGAAATATATAGAAAAGACATATAAAGACTAGCTAATGTGAAGAAATATATGTATCTGAGTAAACTGTGTTGATTTTTTTCAGAATTGTTTGCAAAACTAGTTTCGCACTATGGAGAATTAACCATTAAAGTTTAGGTAAATCCTGAGAAATGCCAAGGAAAGAACTCATTCAAAGAAGATAGTCATTACTTTTCAAGTGTCATATCTGACTTTGTAAATGTAGGTTTTAGTAACATAAACAGCAGGAGTGGACACAGGATGCTGAGGATGAAAGAAATTTACCAAGAAAATAGAGTTTCCACATGTTGGTTTATGTGAATAATTTCAGTACGTATAATCAGAAAATGAATTCTATAAGTTGTTTTAAGAAAAAGGAAAATACAAAGTTATAAGTATACTGTATAGTCGAGATGTAACCCACAAGGTAATTCATGAATGACCAGGGAAATACAGAGAGACTGCATGGCAATACAGTGCTTGATTAGTGTGTAAGTAGAAAAAAAAAATATTTCATTTCAAATATGGAAAATATAAGAAGTTTTGAGATTTAATTACAGATTTCAGATTTAGAAACAAAGTTCCATTTCCTTTCAGGTTCGATCTATAAATTTTTCCAAAATCTGATTTTATTTGTTTAATTTTATTAAAAAATTTAAAATTACGTAGTTAGAATTTACAGAAGATAAAACACATCTGAGTCAAAATCAAAATGAAGCTCTTTTCATTGAGATGTATGCCACTGTGAAAAATCAGAATGTCATGACATTTTTTGAATTAATCAAATGAGAAAATGTCTCTGGAGATAAATCCTAACAGTGCTTCCTATTAGACCACAATTAGGAATTTAATATCCTAATAATGTTCAGATGCTAATTCATAATATAATTTTGATTTTTTGATGCTTTTTTCTTTTGTCTTTCTTTTTCTGTCTTTCTTTCTTTTTTTGGTAATGCAATGATTTCTAATGATATTCTGATATATTCATAGATTGGTGCTTAGTCCAGCCAGCACCAGAGAAGTTTCATTCAGCAACTGGTGGGAGCATTTGCAGAGACTCACAGTCAAACTGTAAGTGGAGGATTTAGCATCCTGAAGAAGAGGAGGAGAAAGGACTTTAGGAATCAGAGCGGTCAAGGACAACACAAGAAAACTCACAGAAACATGTAACCCAGACTCAGAAGGACTCATGAAGACTAAACCAACATCCAGAGAATTTACATGGGCCTGCAGGGAATGTACTGGACACTTTGTGTAGGACTTGGAGGACTCCTAACAGTGGGAACAGGGGCTGTTTCTTGACTCTTGGCTTTTGGGATCCTATTTCTTATACTGGGTCACCTTGCCCAGCTTTAACACATGGGGAGGTGCATAGTATTATTGCAACTTGATATGCCATGTTTTGTTGATATTTGATATGGGATATCTTTCTGTACACTCTGAATTATCATTGGATAATAAAGAAACTGTTTTGGCCTATGGCAAGTCAGATTATAGTGATCCAAGAAATCCAAGCATAGATAAAGGGAAAGGAGGGTAGAGTCAAAGGAGACTCCATCTATCCACCAAAGTAGCAAGATGTATTGGAGTTCAAGTAAGCCATGAGCCACACAGCAAAACATAGATTAGTAGAAATGGACTGAATTAAGATGCAAGAGCTAGCTAGCAACATACGGAAGAGTTTGTAATTAATATAAGCCTTTGTATAATTTTTTTTAAATAAAAAGAAGCAAGACCACAAGGGTAGGCCAGATCTGAAGAGACAGAAATTTCTTACTACAAACTGTGGGGTACAGATATCCATAGGAGACCTGCCCTTTTCTGATGAGAAGGGAAGAAGGCATGGATTCGAGTGTGAGAACAGAAGGGGGGCCAGGGGAGGAACTGAGATGAGAAGACAAAATAAACTTCAACCAAAATGTAAAATAATGATAATAATAATAATAATAATAACAATAAGAAATAAAAAGACTTTTGAGGTTTTAAGTATAGAACAGAAAACATTTGCTGAAATTTATTTACAGGGATATAGTCTTCTAAGGATAGAATTAAAATTAGAAAGGATTCCTTGGCAGGAAAACTTTTTCTTCAGTAAATTATGATTTTAATTCCCTGAATATTTTTTAATAAAATTGTTTGGAAAAAGAATATATTAGTAAATTAATAATCTGGGAGTAGGAGGAGAAGTAGGGAATGAATATCACCAAAACACATTGTATTTATATGTATTTCATGTTCTCAAAGAATTAATACAAGTAGTATATTAAAACATTTAAAAAGTAAGAGAACTTTATTGGACTTCATCATACACATTTGCTGAATTCATTATTAAATAAAATCACTATGTTCTGACCTTTGGGTTATTTTACCAAGAAAAATAGTAAATAGATTTTGCAGATGAGAGAGTAAATTTATTTAACTAAAATTAAACATTTCATTCTAAAGTTTAGTGGGCAGTGATAAGTGTATTCTAACTGAATAAACATGTCCAATCCTGGAGATAAATACAGGCTGGTAAGCAAAACAAAACAAAATATGTAGGTAGACTTCTACATGTAAATCTTAGGGAAGGAAGGATCTTTAATGATTATTTAATCTATTTTCTTGGATAATAAATACTAATATAATAGTAGGGGAGCAAATCCCAGTCAGTAGTCTTCCAAAGACGGCGTGGGAATGCTTGGTTAACTGTAGAGTCTTGCCAACTATTTCTCAGGATAGAAACATCCCAGTCATCAGAAAACTGCTTCTGCTGGAGAAGATTCTTGGAAACAAGCTCATTTTATGGCCACTCCTGAAATTTTATGGATATTGAAATTTTTCTATGATTGTAAGACTTCAAAGAAAGAGTATTTGTCTCTTTAAGTGAATGTACATCATCCTATTCATTAACAAAAAATTGCTTGAGCTAAGACAACAAGGACAGATCTTTTGTTTTGCTTAAATAATGGATATCTTCCAGAATCTCAAAGTGCTTTGCAAGCATGAGATTTTCATTCAGAACTTTTAGATTTCTGGAGGGGAAATTAATGCAAAATAATGATGTTTCTGGAAACTTTGGATAGGTTGAATAAAACCTGTCAAGGCTGCCAATGGGTTTGAGGATGAGCCAAGAATAGCAAATAGGATTTCTACATCTGTGTTTTAACATCCAAACACTGAGACACATATTCATCAATATTAAATAATTACAAGTACAGACTAGAATATCATTTAGAAAAAAAAATGTTATTGACCAAAATCTGTCTGTGTGGGCCCTGGAGCAGACTTATTTATACTGGGATCATAGTGGTTTCATCACCCCACTTAAGGAGAATTGAATTCTAATATTCCTTCAAGATTTGATATTCCTTGACTCTATAAACCTAAATCTACACCAAGAACTATGACTGAAAATAAGGATGTTTCAAGCTGTCTGTGAAAATGACATGGCACAGCAATCTTGCAGACCTCTTTGCTCTTCACCTTGGAGATGTTTATGTAGCTTTGCCTTTTCTGGATCTAGCACTATTTCTCCCAGGTCCTTCTCTAGCGTCCTTTGAACCATGTGCATAAATTATTATTTGTCCTATGTTATTATATAATTAGCCATACTTTTCTCTTTCTCAAGGGAAAATGAATCTAGATAAATAAAAAGCAGACTCTTGGAATAATACACAGCCCTGTTATTCATTAGTGTATGACTGGAAACAAATTAATTCATCCATCCAAATTCTGATTTCTTTCTTGGTGAAATGGGGGAGATGCTATATAAGCAATACACTTTTCCGCGAAGAGTAAATAGACATGAAGAGTTTAGCACAACAGTGCATACAGAGCAAATAGTCTTGCCTTTCTTTTTATCCCCTTCTGCTTGGTAGATATGTTCTTCAGACTCCATTCTATGCTACCCTATGGGTACTATTGGCTAAAAGTCCAAGAACTACAATTCCCACAATCCATTGCAACATGTCGTCTGGCTTAAATTTCTTCAGTGGGGAAAATAATTGCCTGAGATTCCAAAATCAGAAGTAAGAAGTTAATATCAGTATTCTCCTGGGACAAGTAGGTTCATTTCCTTGAAGATTACAAAAATAACAGGTTTTTCTCTGTAGCTTCCAGTTCTCTTGTTAATTATGATTTTAGTATCCTGAGTAGCTGAAGACACTGATTTCCAACAAAATTTGTTATATGCTAATTTATTTAAATTTTTTTTACCATAAACTTTACTTTGTAGTACCTTTTGGTAGCTTTTGAACTGAATGCCTTCTAACTTGGGTGCTTATAATATCTAAACGAATCACCAGTTACACATCTATATCTTGTTTTCCTAATTATTCAATCCAATCATACATTATTGAGTAAGAAAGGCTAGAAGAGAAATATCAGTGACCTTTGTTAACATTTAGGTTTTTATTCACATTACATCATCATCATCATCTTGGCAAGTGCTTTCTGAATACCCGCTCTCCCTCCAGCAAAATGAATATTGCCTCATCTCTCTCCTTTTTTAAAAATCGCTACTCTCTTCCCTAATTGGATTCCTGCAAGTATCCAGGCAAGAAAGCAAACCTCCAGATGAGATAAGAATAAAAACCTTGTGCAGATTGACTTCAGTCTAATAGGAGGTTGGTCCCCAATGTATTTTTAGCCCAGTACAGCTTGGGAGAAACATTTTCTGTTGTAATACAGTTCCTGGTGCACAAAGAAGCATAATTACACTGAAATTCAATTCAGGTGCATGTCACTTCTTCCAAGAAGATGAGTTCTAGAGACAGGCTCCCTGTACTAGCTTAAGGGCTTAAGGGTCTGGGTTGGTCTAGATCATACAGATAGTGTGGTGGTCCTGGTTGTGAGAGCATGGGGAGCCCCTAGCTATAATGGTCATTTAGATTACTAGCCACCTTCTCTCCTGCTTGTAGAAGCTTGATACGGCCTGGCCCAATAGATAACACCAATAACCAGGCTATTACTCACTTCCAATGCTCAGCTGTCTGAATGGAGAAACAGATTTTTCATCTTTCCCATTGAAAAAACAGTTCTTTTGCTTAACATTTCTGATTTCTCTGGAGATTGGTAGGTAAAAGCACCTTCATGCTATGTTCCCAATATCTACCTACTCTTACCCACTCAAATCCATAAAAACATGATTGGAATATATTGCATGGGAAAATATTAATTTTTGATTAAAATATTTTAAATAAATAAAAGCTACAAACCTACATTTTGAGTGTTTTACAAAATAACAATTTTGTGAGTCTTCCTTATTATGTTTCTTTCTAGAACATTTCTAAACTTAGGAAGACAAGAGTTACAATGCATTTTATACTGTATAGCTTTGTTTAGAAAAAAATTTGGAATGTAGAGAGTACTCAATAAATAATTGTTGAGTGGAGGAATGATACTATCTATATATTTGTCTATAAATAGCAATAGATAAAGTTAATCATAAAAATTAAGTCTCTTTAGTAAGTATTAATATTATGCCTAGCACATAAGGAGCAAGAATTTATATTTTTGTTTGTGAGCCTAACCTTTAACAGCTTAGCCATCTCTCCAGCCCAAGAGCAAGAATTTATACTCATGAGATAGATCAAGACTAAACCCGCTCTCTGCGGCGTCCCAGCGCACTCTGGAGCAGGGGCAGCTGAACTCTGCACCTGGCCACACCCGCAGCCCCTGCTGCTCAGGGAATCTACTAGGAGCCCTACTGCGACCCTGAACTGAGTGTTCTGAGCAAACTAACTGCAGGGGTCTCTGAGGGGCGGATTCGAACCCTGACCAGAGGTGAGGAGGGCTCGGC
>PVIH01031709.1:0-10489 GCA_004025045.1 Sigmodon hispidus | reverse complement strand
GATATCCTAAAATTCACAGGCAAATGGATGGATTTGGAGAATATCCTCCTGAGTGAAGTATCACAAACTCAGAGAGATAAGCAGGGGATGTACTCACTCACTAGTGGTCTCTAAACAAACAAACAGGAAAAAAAGCCAAACATGCCCAAGCAGCAAACCACAACCACTGAACAGCTTGGGATCAGAAACACCCTGGACTAACCCTTCAAACCCCAGTCCATCTATAGGAACACCTGACTCACTCTTGAGGGAGGGGGGACAAAACCGGATTTGGCCGGGAGCGAAGACTGATCCAAGCATTATTGGGCCAGTGTGACCATAGGACTGTCTGCTCCCTGCCCAGGGAGGGGATGGGGAGTTGCAGAGAAGAAAAATGACCAGATGTGGTGGGAGGGGGAAGAGACTTTCAATAAGGATATACAGGGATGGAAAAAAAATTCAGAGGGAAAGCTGAACATAAAGAAAATATATGTGTAGTAATCTTATTTGCATTTCCACCCTTGATAAGCCATGCTTATGATTATTATCCTCTGTATAGTTATTGTTAACTCTTCAGCATTTTAAAATTCTTTTTACTGCTTTTTTGATAAATACAAAATAAAGAAGGAAAAAAAAAGTTGACATGGTGTTGTGAGTCAGGCCTTTTGAGAAATTACAAAGTACATTTTTTTTGTGGATTCCATTTTATCATGTATAATTTATAACATATATCTGTTATGAATGTTTGTAAATACCTAAAAGAATTTCCTGAAATGAGAATTGAAATTGAGAAGTAGAAAAATTCTTTCACTATTGTTCCTCCACAGTTCTTTTTTTTTAAATTTATATATATGCCCACTCTTATGATCTCCCGATTTAAAAAAATGCTCATTCATGCTGTTAATTTACTTACTGAAGCATAAATAAACTCCTTGTGTCTAAACCCTTAAAGAAAATAAGTGTTTCTTCATCCACATCTCTGCTAGAGGCCATCAATGCAGAAGTGAGGCATTGTGTCGTTTAGCTATGTTCTGGGCTTGAGGTCTTGTGTACAATGACATCTCTCTCTTTTTATCTTTTAAAGTCCACTAATGAGTGAGTACGTTCCCTGTTTCTCTTTCTGGGATTGTGATACCTCATTCAGGAGGATATTCTACACATCAATCCATTTGCCAGCAAATTTTAGAATTTTTTTTTCTTACTGCTGAGTAGAACTACATTGTGTAGATGTGCCACAGCTTGTTAATTCATTCCTTCGTTGAGGGGCATCTAGGTGGTTTTCAGGTTCTTGTTATTATGAATAATGCTGCTATGGACATAGTTGAGATAATGCTTTAAGGTGTGAATGTGCATCTTCAGAGTATATGCCTAAGTGTGGTATTGCTGAATCCTTGGGGAGATTGATTCTCAGTTTTCTAAGAAACCTCCATACTGCATTCCAGAGTGGCTGAACAAGTTTACACTCCCACCAGCAATGGAGGAGTGTTCCCCTTGCTCCACATCCTCCTCTCCAGCATAGCTTGTCATGTGTTTTTAATTTTAGCCATTCTGACTGGTATAAGGTGGTATCTCAAAGTTGTTTTGATTTGTGTTTCTCTGATAGCTAAAGATATTGAACACTTTTTCAAGTGCCTTTCAGCCATTTGTAATTATTATTATGAGAATTCCCTTTTTAGTTCTGAACCTCATTTCTTTTTTTTTTTTTTT
This sequence comes from Sigmodon hispidus, assembly GCA_004025045.1. NCBI lineage: Eukaryota > Metazoa > Chordata > Mammalia > Rodentia > Cricetidae > Sigmodon > Sigmodon hispidus. The sequence continues at coordinate 8,803 of PVIH01031709.1, read as the reverse complement.
TTTTAAATTTTTTTTTTGATTTATTTATTTATTATGCATACAGTTTTACAGAAGAGGGCGCCAGACCTCATCATAGATGGTTGTGAGCCACCATGTGGTTTTGCTGGGAATTGAACTCAGGACCTCTGGAAGAACAGTCAGTGCTCTTAACCTCTGAGCCATCTCTCCAGCCCCTGAACCTCATTTCTTAATTGGGTTATTAAGGGTTTTGGGCTCTAGTTTCTCGAGTTCTTTATATATTATAGAGATCAATAATCTGTCAATTACAAGGTTGGTAAAAATCTTTTCCCATTCTGTAGGCTGATGTTTTTGTCTTGTTGACTGTGTCCTTGGCCATACAGAAGTGTCTCAGTTTCAGAAGATCCCACTTATTGATTGTTGTTCTTAGTGTCTGTGCTACTTGTGTTATATTTAGGAAGTGGTCACCAGTGCCAATGTGTTGAAGGGTATTTTCCACTTTCTTTTCTATCAAGTTCAGTGTAGCTGGGTTTATATTGAGGTCTTTGATTCACTTTGATTTAAGTTTTGTGCAAGGTGATAGGTTTGGATCTATTTTCATTTTTCTACACACTACCATCCAGTTATGCCAACACCATTTGTTGAAGATACCAGTAATCTTTCTTCCATTGTATATTTTTGGCCTCTTTGTCAAAAATTAAGTGTTCATAGGTGTGTGGGTTAATGTCTGGGTCTTCAATTTGATTCCATTGATCTACAAGTCTGTTTTTATGCCAGTACCAAGCTGTTTTTATTACTGTGACTCTATAGAGTAATTTGAAGTTGGGGATGGTGATGCACCCTGATGTTCTTTTGTTAATCAAAATTGTTTTGGCAATCCTAGCTTTCCTATTATTTCAAATAAAATTTAGTATTGCTCTTTCAAGGTCTGTAAAAAACCTTTTTTTAAAAAATTCATTCCTTCTAGGTGAGTTTGCTTCTTATTGTTCTAGGACCCTCAGCTGTGCTGATAGTTCTCTTGTGTGGGATTTATCTTGTGTTGGAATTTTGATGGGAATTGCATTGAATTTGTAGATTGTAATTTTTCACTATGTTGATCTTACCTATGCAGAAACATGGGAGATCATTCTATTTTCTTATATCCTCTTCAATTTTTTTCTTCAGAGATTTAAAATTTTTGTCAAACAGGTCTGATACTTCTGTGGTCATAGTTACAGCAACGTATCTAATGAAATGGTCATGTGTTTTTTTTTTTTCCTTCAATTTGTTTATGTGATGGATGACATTTACAGTTTTCTGTATGTTGAACTATCCCTGCATTTCTGGAATGAAGCCTACTTGATCATGGTGAGTGACTTTTTTATATGTTGTAGGATTCTGTTTGCCAGAATTTTGTTGTGAATTTTGACATCAATGTGCATGAGGGAAATTGGTCTGTAATTCTTTGTTTGTTGTGCCTTTGAGTGGCTTGGGTATCAAGGTTATTGTATCATAAAAAGAGTTTGGCAATGTTCCTTTGGTTGCTACTGTATGGAGGAGTTTGAGGAGTAATGGTATTAGCTCTTCTTTGAATGTTTGGTTGAACTCTGCACTGAAACCATCTGGGCCTGAGCTTTTTTTTTTTTTTTAATTTGGGAGACTTTTAATGACAGCTTGATTTAATTTTGGTAAATTGTACCTGTCCAGAAAGCTGTGCATTTCTTCTAGCTTCTCCATTTTTTTTGGAGTATAGATTTTCAAAGTATGACCTGACAATTCTCTGGATTTTCTGGGGGTCTGTTTTTATGTCCCCCTTTTCATTTCTGATTTTGTTGATTTGGAGATTCTGTCTCTGCTTTTTGGTTAATTTGGATAAGGGTTTATCTGTCTTGTTAACCTTCTCAAAGAACCAACACTTTGATTCATTGATTTTCTATATTTTTTTTTTGTTTCCCTTGTGTTGATTTCAGCTCTAAATTTGATTATTTCCTGCTGCTCATTCTTTCTAGGTGAGTTTGCTTCTTATTGTTCTAGGACCCTCAGCTGTGCTGATAGTTCTCTTGTGTGGGATTTATCTAGTCTTTTCATGTAGGCATCTAGTGCTATGAATGTGACCCTAAAGACTGCTTTCATTGTATCCCATAAGTTGGGGTATATCGTGGATTCATATTTGTTAGGCTATAGGAAGTTTTTGATGTCTTTCTTAATTTCTTCCTTGATCCAGAGGTGGTTCAGTTGAGTGATGTTTTGTTTCCATGGGTTGGTAGGCTTTCTGTGATTCTTTTTTTTTTAAATCTCTTTTTTGTCTTTTTTTTATTATGAATAAAGAAGTCACATTTTCTATCCTTGTATATCCTTATTCAAGGTCCTTTCCCCCGCCTACCACATCAGGTTATTCTCTCTTCTTCACATCTCCCCATCCCCTGCCCCAGCATGAGCAGGAGGTCCCAAGGTCCCAAGGACCCAATATTGCTCAGTTCAGCCTCCACTCCTGGCAAGTCCAGTTTTCTCCCCCCACCATCGAGACAGAGTCAGGTGTTTCTCTATTCTTGATGTTGTTGAACTCTTACTTTATCCCATGGTGATCTGAAATGGTACAAGGAGTTAAACCCTTTTTTTTGGTTCCTGTTGATATTTGCTTTATGACCTAGTATGTTGTAAATTTTAGAGTTCATTTCATGGGGGTGCTGAGAAGTATGTATATTTCTTTTTGTTGGGGTAGCAGGTTTAGTATATATCTACTAAGTCCATTTGTGTCATAATTTCTGCTAGATCCCTTATTTCTCTGTTGAGTTTCTGTCTGGTTGACCTATTCAAGGGTGAAAATGGGGTAGAGAAGTCTCCCAGTTTTAGTGTGTCAGTTTTGATATGGGGTTTAAGCTTTAGAAGTATTTCATTTACATATATACGTGCCCTTGTGTTGGTGGCTTAGATATTCAGGATTGAACTTGAAGTGTGTTTCTTGTGTGCAGCAGAAGCATGGTTTCTGTTTTGTATCCATCGTGTTAGGGTGTGTCCTTTTATTGGTGAATTGAGTCCATTGATATTAAGGGATATTAATGACCAGTGATCAATATTTCCCATCATTTTTGGTAGTAGCTTAGTTTTTTTTTTTTTTTTTTTTTTTTTTCTCCCGAGGGAAGTTTCTTCCATTGGCTCCTGTGTTTCCTTGGTGCTTTTATGCCAGTCGTGGCCTATGCAGACTGTGCTCTCCTCCGAAGGTTAGTCTCCCACATCTGAGGCGCGTGCCCAGGACCAAGGGACCCAGCTGTTCCTTTGTTGCTAATGTCCCAGCTGTGTTCTGTGTGGGCAGTGCTTCAAGCTGCAGTAGAGGAGTGGTCATTCACAGGCAGCGTTCAGTTGGCAGAAGTCCTCCCCCATAGTTCTAATGACCTTTATTGTAAATATTCTGCGACTGATGATTTTGCCCATTAGGGTCTTCGCATACTCTTTGGAAGGAAACCTTGCTCTTTGACACAGCTACCTGACACATTTTTTATAAGGTAGCTCTTAGTTTACCATTGCCTTGACTTTTGCTATGTTGTATATCTGATGATCATAAGCTTTATGACTTTTTGAGTTGTCCTTTACATTCTGGTACAGGCCAATGTCTACTTGATGCTTAAGAAGTTGTATAATATCAACAGGCCTTAATTTTTTGATACTGTATATTTTAGGGCATTTCTGGCTGAAAATGGCAGCATTTCAGCATAGGGAGAAAAGATAATACTCTACTGAATGAACCAAATTTCTAAATAGGTGGAATCTCTCTCAAAATGCAATTGAAATTCTCAGTACTTTGGGCTCTTTACTGATGGCTAAGCTTAGCTAAGAGCCAGAGATTTTCCAAGTGCTGCATCTATACATAACCTGCCTGCTATATTGAACTGAGAATACTGTAACTTCTTAGTGGGAAGAACTAAAAGCAGGTCTCATAGCTCTGTCAGGAATTCTCTTGGTGGTACTTGTTATGATTACTAACTACTGAGTGATAGCAATGACCTAGTGTTTTGCACAACACTTAAAGAATTACAAATCAGCAGAATAATGACTCAAGTATTTTGTTTCTGAGCCAAGATCTCACACTACAGCTCAGGCTTGTGTGGTAGCATTATTTAGCTCCAGTCTAGCCTCAAATTTGTAATTACATTCCTGACTCAGCTTCCTATATTCTGGAATTACAGATGTGGACAACCCGAACATGGTTGAAGCCTATTCTTGAGACTAAATTGTCTAAACAAACTGTGTTCCTTGATTGTACTCTCTGGGATGTTCACTTTCACCAGTGAATAACTGAGAAGTAACCATTCTTTGAGGACAGAGATTGGAAGCAAGACTGAAGTTCTTCTGTTATCTGGATTGATACTACTCTCTCTGGACCTATTATCTTGTGGGCCAGTGCCATACACCGTTCATCATCAACCATACTCATACATTAAGAGTTTTACCTGCTATAGGAGTCTTCAGTTATATCTCATGTAGCCTTCAGATGAGAGCAGAAGCTGACTTTGTTGATGTCTCCACCTTTGTTTGATTAGTACTCTCTCTGAGGGTGACTGAATTCTTATTTGTCCATACTAGTAAAAAATGTTAACTATCAGGACATAAAACATGCACAAATATAAACAGGATGTCGAACATAACTTGATGGTAAATAATGCTTTAGGAGGCACAGAAGTGAAAACTGATATTGTGATGGCAATATACTGCAAAGACTAGGGAATTAAAAACATGGATGTAGTTGTGTTGTGAGATTGGAAAATTACATGTTAAAGGGCTAAACCTTCATTCTTCAGATTAGAAAATCATTAGATATTGTCTAATAGAGCTTTAAGAAGCATAAAATGCCACTTCTTTCTTAGGCAATAAGACATACATACTGGAAAAAAGCCAATGGAAAGAGCTAATAATGGTTGCTTTTGGAGGGTGAGAAATGGGATGCATGGAGTAGAACAAACAATTGTCAGGTATTTCTAAGCCAGTGTGACTTTAAAACTCACATGTTTGTTGCATTCGTTTGCTCTAGCTGCCACAACAAAGTGCCACAAACTGAGTGCCACATGCAGTGAAGACTTTACTTCTAATTACCATAGAAAGCTGAATTACAGATCAGGGTGTTGGCAAATGGCCTCTTGTGTTTATGTTACATGCTCTCTTAAGTCCTATGTCACTGTTTTCTCTTTGTGTGACCAAATTTCCTTTTACAAGGACACCAGTTAGAATGAATTAGTCTGTCATAATAATTTCATCTTTGTTAATTCTGTCTTTGGAGGCATATCAACAAATATGTTCATAGTCTCCTTTCATGTTACTATGGTAAAATAAGATGGCAATACCAGCTAATGGTGAAAAAAGCTTATTCTGGCACATAGTTCTACATTATAATTCATTATAGTATGGAAGACACAGAAGAGAAGTTTGAGAAAGTTTGCACCCAGGCAGAATATGGGAGTGATAAATGCATGTGTGCATGTGTTAAGCCCCATTTCTTTTTATCTAGTCTAGGAACCCAGGCCCAGGGAACAGTAGCCCCCACAGTTGACAGGTATTCCCACATCAATTAATATAATTAAAATAATCTTTCATGAATATTCTCAGAGGATCTTCTCTCTAGTGATTCTAGATTTTGTAAAGTTGACAAAACTTATCATGAGCATTAGTTCTAAGATACTGTAGGTGATTTCAACATATAAATTAGGGAGGTTGGTGTTTTCTGTTCAGAATATATGCATTAATTACCTCATCTCAGAAAATATGTACCAATTAAAATTTAAATTTCTTCCCTTTAAGATACCTTCATGTTTTCTTTATTAGCTCTGATTTTACTATTCATAAATATTATCATACTTTGTAAAATATATGAAGACTTGGAAAGTAGTTTATTTTCCTTTTGCTCAAACAAAATCAAATTAAGAAAGTCATGGTTAAAAGGTCAGTTAAGGTGTCAGAGAGGTCAAAGCATCAGGGATTGCAGCAGCTGTCAAGTGGAGAAGAATGGATAGATGCTTGTTGGTAGGATTCCAGTCAGGCACTGGAGTCACCCACAATGGGGCTTCCCACCTCAGTTAACAAGTGCATCCTAAATCCCATCAAGTAGACAATTAAGCATCATAGTAATCACTTAAAAGAAAGATATTCATAGATTTCAAGGTTAATGACATTAAACACGGTATCTGGACCTAAAAACACAGCCACTATTGTCAAGTGTTGCTTCCCCTCAGTTCTGTAGTATGTTCTGTATTACCTGCTTTCATAAAAATATTTCTTTGAAAATCTTTTTAAAATAGTTCTCTTACATATGTGTGACACATGTGTCACATCTCCTGTGAGACAGTTAATAAGAATAAGTTGCAGAAGAATGTTTGCTTCTACCAGGTTATGCCTGAGGATTGAACTCTGGCAGCCATGTGGTAGCAATCACCTTTACCTAATGAGCCATCTCATCAACCCTCAGTCTTCTTGTCCACGTTTTCTTCTTTTTTTCTTCTCTCCCACATTTTTTGTTTCTGTTGTTAAGCCTCCTCTCAAATTTAGCTCCACCTCCCACCATCAGAATCTAACCACAACATTTTGCCTGTTCCTATAGAGTAAATTGGGTGTCTATAAAGAGACTTACCTCTATAACCTGTAAATTGCTATTTTTGTTATTCAGGCTGTGTCCTATAAGTCAAAACTAGTTCTGTTTATCCTTTGGAAGGAATACATGATTCTACCCACAAACAATGCAATTCAAAATGAATTTCTAAAAGCAATAATAACAATTTTTGCTTTATCACAGTGCATTTGAGAAGATTCTGGCAGGAATCCTGCCCAAGATTAATGAGAAATATAAAATAGGATTGGACTTGGAGAGAGCTAATATATTGCCTAGTTCTATTTTCCTTCTAAAATAACAGAAAACATGGAGAAGCACCAGTGCACACTAAAAAAGACACACACTTAGAACACTGGGGAGTGGAAATATTCATTCAGTGACAATAAAGACTACAGAAGGGAAATGACCACCATCAAATATCTATTATATCTGATCTATATTCATTGGTCACTTGTTATTTATTTATCTATCATCTATCTCATCTATCATCTATCTATCTATCTATCTATCTATCTATCATTTATCTATCTAACTTCAAGGGTGTTATGTGTTCAGACGATTCTGAAATTTTTTTCTGTGCCTGAGGATAATTTTGAACTTTTGACTCTCCTGATTCTGCCTTGTGAATGTTAGGATTACAAACTTGCATAATATCATCTCATTAGATGCTGAAAAAGCTGTTGAGAAAATCCAAAAGCCCTTCACAATAAAGTTCTTGAAAGATCAGAGGTACAAAAGACATACCTAAAGATAAAAAGGCAATATATAGTGAGCAGACAGCCAGAATTCAACTAAATGGAGAGAAACTCAAAGTGATTTCTCTAAAATCAGAAACAAGACAAGGCTATCCACTCTCTCCATACCTACTCAACATAGTACTCAAAAACCTAGCTAGAGCAATAAGCTAACAAAAGAAGTTCAGTGGAATACAAGTGGGAAAGGAAGAAGTCAAATTTTTACTATTTGCAGATGATCTGATAGTACATATAAGTAAACCAATTTTGCCAGGGGATTCCTATAGCTGATAAACACCTTCAGCAATGTAGCAGGATACAAGACTACCTTAAAAAAAAGGAAGGCCTCCTATATACAAATGATAAATGGGGTAAAAAAGAAATCAGGGAAACACCACCATTTACAATAGCCACAAATAACACATAACTCGAATCAAATAACTAATCAAACAAATGAAAAACTTGTATGACAAGAACTTTAAGTAGTTGAAGAATAAAATCAAAGATATTAGAAACTTGAAAGATTTTCCATGCTCTTGAATAGACAGGATATACATAATAAAAATGGCAATCTTAAGAAAATGACTGCAAAGCAGTGTTTTCCATTTCAATACATTAGCACCATAAATACATTACTAATTAATTGGTTTGAGATGACATTTAGATACTATACTGTTAACAATCCTATGCTTTCCTACATATGGTAATCACACTTTAGAGGATCAAACAAATAGGACTCCATCTGCATGTTTGATACACAGCATTGTAGAATTGTGTCAACTTTAATAGAAAAGAAACAGCTTAATTTTCAAACAGAATCATGCATACCATGAAGGAAGAGTTATGCCATGTATCCTAAATGCCTTTGCAGGCTCAGAGGATGAAAGGTCGTCTCAAGCTGATAGTTCCATGGCAGGTTGTTGTAATTTTGTACTGGGGAGTTGATTAACATCTCCAGGCCACAAATTTAGTTGTTCCCATCTCATGATGAAATGTCAACTCCACTGCATTTTAATTACTCACTATGCAATTGAAACAAGAAATAACTAGTTATGCAGTTGTGTTTAAATAAACCTAACAGCATTTTAAGTATCTGGTAAGAAAAAGCAAAACCAATACTATGTGTTTAATGTCTCAATTTTTAAATGATTACATAATTGAGTTCACAACAACCAAGCAAAAAAACAGTTAAAAATCATAGTTCCCTTGTAGTGATGATATTGAACTACAGTTTAAACTTATAAAAAATGAAACTTTATATACAAATCTAAAGTTTCTTTGCATGATTACATTTAAATGATAAAAGATTATCATTGTAAAAAGATATCAGTAGAAACCACATGCAAAATTCTAGTATATTATTTCTTAGCAGAGCCTTTAATGATTTCCAAGCAAGAATAGAGAATCAATGCCATTCATATTTCTCATATGGCTCATAAAACGGTAGATCAATGCAAAACTAAAAGACAAATTGAAATATGAATGATGTAATCACCAAATGATTCTTGTTATTTTGACTTTTCCATTAAATAACATA